>CAUYSK010009804.1:0-116668 GCA_963575035.1 Avahi laniger
ACCACGCCTTTCAGATAAGGGATACTCTACATGTATACCATGTTCTCAGTCCCTATATTATGAAGAAGTGAATTCTTTCAAAGATAATCTAAAAATTCACAGTAATTTCAACTTGGTTTTTCATGGAATTGGAGAAACTAATTCTAAAATAGATCTGAAAGAAGATAGATGATCAATATGCTAGTTGCCCAACCAAATACTGTGACAGTATGGTATTGTCATAGTGAAAGACAATTAGAACAATAGGATCAAATAAAGAACCTAAGCACGGATCATTTCCTATTTGGAATTTGACCTTTGGAAGAACAGGTATTATTTGGAATCAGTGGGAAAAGAAAATATGATGTAACAAAAGATCCCTGAGAAATGATCCCTGTGGAGAAAAAAGTGAAATTGGAGCCTTATCTCATCTCATAAACAAAAGTCAATTCTAGGTAGGTTAAAGACTTAAATGTGAAATGCAGTATTTAAAAAAATACTTTGAGAAGACAATGGAACAGTATATCTTTATATTCTGCTATTGGGGTATGGAAGCATTTCAAGATATTTAAATGCATTTAAATTAAGTACTTGTGTTTGAAAAAAGATACTGTAAATAAAAAGAGTAAAAGATAAGCCAGAAGCTGGGAGAAATTATTTCCAACACATGCCACCGAAAAATGACTGCTAACTAGTATGTATAAAAAATTCCTATAGCTCAAAAAGAAGGGGAAACTAGCAAAAGCTAGTGGAAAAATTAGCAAAAGGCATGAAGAAACATTTCACAGAAGAGGAATCAGGAAAAACCTATAAGAATATGAAAAGATGATAAGCATTATTAGCAAGAAATAAAATTCAATTTAATATAATATATGTATATGTTTAACCACAATGAGATATTTCATATGCACTAAACTGGCAAAGATTTTAAAAGAAAACACCAAGTGTTTGCAAAGATATAGAACAGAGGTTGGCAAATTTTTTTCTGTAAAGGGTCAGATAGTAAATATTTTAGACTTTGTATAAGGTTTCTTTTAACTACTCCACTGTGCCATTGAATCAGAAAAACAGCCACAGACAATATGTAAGCAAATGAACATAACTTCGTGCCAATAAACCTTTATTTACAAAAAGAGGGAACAGATTTTATTTGGCTCATGGGCTGTAGTTTGCTGACCCCCAATATAGAGGGAAGAGAAACCATATGGGAGTGTAAATTGGCATATAAACGTTTTAAAATTATCTATTGAAAGTGTCCATGTACAATCCTTTCCAACATATGTACTGCACAGGAACTCCAGAGGATTTGTATACCGGAGGACTGCACAAGAATGTTCACTGCAGTATGTTCATGATAGCAAAAGAGAAAAATAATTGCCAATCCATTCAGGCTACTGTAACAATATACCATAAATTGGGTAGCTTATAAGCAACATAAATTTATTTCTCACAGTACTGGAGGCTGGGAAGTCTAGGGTCAAACTGCAGCAGATTTGGTGTCTGGTGAGGGCTCTTTTCATACACAGCCCCTAGCTACTGTGTCCTCACATGTTGGAAGAGGGTGGGAGTCTCTCTTGGGCCTGTTTTATAAGGGCCCTAATCTCATTACTAGGGCTCTGCCCTTATAACCTAATCTCCCCTCAAAGGCCCCACCTCCTACTATCACATTAGTGATTAGGTTTCTACATATGAATTTTTGAGGATACAAACATTCAGATGATAGCGTAATGCAAATATATATCACCAATAATATGTATATGTTTATTCTGTAGTATTCATACAAATAAATACTATGCAACAGAGAATATAGATGGGCTAGAGGCCTTAACATGGATGCATCTCAAAATCGTAAGGTTAAGAAAAAGGAGCAGATCACCAAGGAATATGTAAAGTATGAGCCCATTTGAAGGAAGTTCAAAATAGGGACCACTAAATAATATATATCACGTGATAGGTGATAAAACTAAATTGAGAAGCAATAGAATGCTTAATATAAAATTTAGGATTATGTTCACCTTTTGGCAGAAAGACGGAATGAGATCTGGGAAGGTCAGACAAGAGCTTCTAAGTACAAGGAATGTTTTTCTTCCTTAATGGTAGATCCTTGGGTGTTGGTTTCATTTTGTTCCTTAAATGCTAAGTATATATCTTACATACTCTTGCATATGTCATATTTTTTAATAAAATATCAAGTCAACTGCATTTTGAGATCAAGTTAAGTGATGTTTTAGGAAGATCACTGAGGTAGAGGTAGTCAGGACTAACCAGAAGAAGAGGTACGTAGTGCCAGACAGACTAGCTAGGAGAATGTCACAGTACTCCCTGCGTGAGCTGGGATGGTCTTGTGGGCTGAGAGAAAGGAATGATTTCAAGAGATTTTTTGAGGTAAGGATGTAAAGATCTTGGGTAGGGATGATGGGAAGGGTGGATAAGCCTAGGAAATTGTTGTTGATGTTGTTGTTAACAACTTGGACCTCTTTTGTATTTTTTGAGCACCTATTGAAAATCTTTATGAAAATGAGGGGGAAAAAACTGTGGCAGAACTTTAGAGTGATTTCACCAAGTAATTTTGCTCCCAAAAGAGCTTAAATTAAATGTTTACTGGAACAAATGCAAAAAAGAAGACGCAAAACAAAATTTTGTTATAGAAATTGAGAGGAAAGTTAAACAGTATTGATTTTTGTTATAAAATAATGAAAGAATGGGTCACATTAATATTATTTAACAAATAATGACCAAATGCTTGGCACCATGCAAATATTAGCTGCTTAGGACATAAAAGGGTAGGGAGAAATGTTATCAACTTACCATGGTGGTTAAGAGCTTGGGTTCAAATCCTGGGTGATTTTGGCAACATTTTGAATATTTCTAAGACTCAGTTTCTGATCCATAAAATGGGTGTAATGATATTTCAGAGTTTTTTGTAGGACTTAGTGTTTTTAATGTGCTGACTATATTGCATAGCACACAATGAGAATTTGATTAGTGACAGCCAACAAAAATATTATGTGATTTTATATAATTAGGAATAATTGTATATCTTAAAAAATCTATGTTTCTTTCTCTAATATTATCTTGGTCTGTTTCTAATGTTTTTACAAGTGGAACCATGAGCCACCTGGCTTTTCTTCTGTGCTTTGCTGGTATTGCTCCCTTCCTCTGTCACCTTGAAGAAACCTCATACTTTGATACATTTACTTTTCTCTCAATCACTTTAGAAAGTGCAAATTCTCTTACTAAGTATAGTTACAATTTCACAGAAAATGTCTCCCACTTCCATGATTGGGGTGTATCTTTAGAAAAAGTAAAAACTGAGCATACACACCTGACTCTCAGCCATCTTCAAGAGATCAATGAGTAGAATCTGGGTGAACATACATTTAAATTCCAGGACTTAAGCTTCCCTTCCCTGTGGGAAATTCAGTTACAGTTAAAAAAAAAAAAGTGGTAGGAGGAAGGAAATTGAGAGCCCTTGCAAAGGAAGGAAGAATGTCCTTATTTGGAGTGAATAATTTAAATCAACTGCAGATAGAGCTCAAAGACAAATAATGGTTGAATTTCCTGCTTTATTTTTTTATAGGATACATTCAACTTTTAATGGCTCAAAATATTTTTTCCCATTTAATAGTAAGAATAATAAAGTCATAATTTAACTATATAAATTGGATTACTTTAGGATTTTTAAAATATGCATTGCCTTGGGAGAAAAATGCATACAGTCTTCAAGGTGAAACTTGAAATATTGCCTTTGAATTATTAATTATATTTTATAGAGACACTATTTCAATCTTACTTGACTTTTGAATTAGATTGTTTAATGCTTGTGGCTATACACAGTTACTATACGAAATTAATTTTAGAAATATTTTAAAAGAAAATTTGAAAAAGAAAGAGAATCGAAACTTTGCTCTCTATGAAAACTTGAAATGTTTCTCTGGTTATTTTCTCAAACTGATCAAGCTGGTGATCCGTTAATTGTAATATTTGAAATATTTCAATAGTAAATTATGAAACACCAAGCTGCCATGTATGCAATGCTTTATTTGCAGATGGTTTCGCTATGTTTTACAAAAGATGGACAGTTAGGTTTGCCTAATGATATAGCTAGTCTTTTCAATTGTTTTTGCAGGGGGGAGTTTAATCCTTTTTATTTACAATTTGTTTTCATTTACTTGCTCTTCTTATGTAGGTTTTCAGAAGTCAACCTATGTAAATAATGAGAAAAAGAAAAGATCAAATATATACACGTGAAATATCAGAATAATTCTTGCCAAGGAACTCATTCATTAAAAATGGTATTTCACCACTTCCTTCAAAACTAGGAGAAAATAAGTGGTGTCCAAAGCCATCAGATTAAAAGCGTGGATAGATTCAATCAGCAATTTAAACATTTTTTTCAGTTTGGTCAAATCCAAAGTAAGTGGTAGCTTCTTAAACAAAATAAATTATTTTCATACATGTTTTACTTTTTGAGAGTTGCGTAGACCAGAGCCTAAGTGTCACTTTGGTGGGATATGCATCATCATACGAGTGAATCAGATGGTTACAATGGCTGCAGCTTTTTCTGATGGGTGACATAAAATATGGAAAGCCATGTCCCGAGTTGTAATCTCTGTTTACTTGGGCTATTTACTGCTCTCAGTGATAAAGGATGCAGGAATATGACAAGCAGGAAAACCCAAGAGCATGGTAGTAAATAAAGTAAAAAGTGAGAGGTAGGCCCAGGCTTATTAACTCCACAACAAGAACATAAATGACAGAGTCCAGATGGTCTGCAATATTGATAAATGATTATAATGTCCAGTACTTTTCAGTGCTTGCTATACACTAGGCACTTGACTAAGAACTTAGTATATATCTTATGTCATATAAGATATATATGACATATATCTTATATCATTTCTTGATCCTCCTGACAACTGGAGGATCAATTGTAATTACTGTATAGTAATTACTGTAAAATTAATTACTGTGTAATAATTACTCTTATTATCATCATTTTATAGATGAGGAAACTGAGGCTTGCTAGAATTTTATTGAGGATTTTTGCATCTATATTCATAAGGAATATTTGTCTGTAGCTTTCTTTTTTTGTTGTTTCCTTTTCTGGTTTTGATATCAAGGTGATACTGGCTTTATAGAATGAGTTGGGGAGGATTCCTTCCTTCTCAATGTTATGAAATAATTTCTGCAGTATGGATACCAATTCTTTTTTGTAGTTTTGATAAAATTTGGCTGTGAAACCATCTGGTTTGGGACTTTTTTTGTTGGAAGATTTTTTTATTGCTGCTTCAATTGTGTTGCCTGTAATTGGTCTGTTCAGGAGTTCTATTTCTTCCTGACTGAGCCTTAGGAGGCTGTGTGTTTCCAGGAATTTGTCCATTTCCTCAATGTATTTGAGTTTATGTATATAGAGATTTTTATAGCATTCACAGATGATATTTTTTTTTCTCTGGTATCAGTTGTAATATCTCCTTTTTCATTTTTGATTGAGCTTATTTGAGTACTTTCTTTTCTATTTCTGGTTAATCTAGCAAGAAGTCTATTAATATCGTTTATCTTTTCAAAGAACCACTCATTGTTTCATTAATCTTCTGTATTACCTTTCTGTTTTTGATTTAATTTAGTTCTGTTCTGACCTTAGTTATTTTTCTTTTCCTCTGCTGGGTTTGGAATTGGTTTGCTCTTTCTTTTCTAGTTCCTTTAGATGATTCATGATATTGTTGATTTGTGATCTTTCTGTCTTTTGATGTAGGCATTTAAGTCTATGAATTTTCCCCTTAGGACTGCTTTTGCTGAATCCCACAGATTTTGCTAACTTTTGTCCCCTTCGTCATTTAGTTCAAGGAATCTTTTGATTTCCACCTTAATTTCCTCTTTGACCCAATAATTGTTTAGCAGTAGGTTGTTTAATTTCCATGACTTTGTGTAGAACTGAGTGTTTCTGTTGGAGTGGAGTGTTCCACTATGGTTTAAGAAGATACACGGTAAAATTTCTATTTTTAGGTAAGCTGATGAAAACATTTTATAAAAGTCCCATTGGTAAGCTAGACATTTCCTTATGATTGATTATATTTCAAATTTCCAATTGCCTATGGAGTTTCAGCAAGGAAATCCAAATAAAGATGTTCCAAAAGAATTCATTTTAGGGAAGCTGTGAAATAAATGTGAAACATGCACTAGGTTAATTATTGCAGTCATTTAGAATGTCATAAGGTCTATGTTGCATTATGAAGAAAAATGGTGAAAATACTAACTGGCACATACAGAGTGTAAGTTGCATATACATTATGACTATGTCCTGAAAGGCTCTTTAAAATAATTAGAAAGAAATACAGCAAAATGTTAACAAATTGTTGTGTCAAGTTGGTAGGATTATTTTTCTCTAATTATGAGTTTTAAATAATATAGTTAAATTATATTATAATAGAAAAGAATGAACAAATAGACAACCAAAACAGGGAAGCAAAAATGTATTTGAAAGACACATTTCAGGCTTGTAATCAAGAGGATTTCTTGACCTGTGCATGTGGCTGATGATCAAGAAAGAGGAGCTGAATATGATTCCAAGTTTTTGTGAATATTGTTGAGTGTTGCAATTAACCAAAATACTGAATGCAGGAGGTTAGGGGAAGGATTTTTGAAGAAGAAAATCTGTGAAGTTTTTGTTTTCGGATTTTTTATATGCTGAATATCCACCAGACAACAGGTAATTTTATACACATGTTTGGAACAGAAGTTAGGAGTACTGATTATCGGGGGAGAGCTACCTGCTAATACATAATAACTACAAATCTATGAGTTTGTGAAATCATCCAGGAAAAGATCTCAGAGAGAAATCAGAGCCAGGGGAACTACTTTGATTCTAAAAGCTTTAGGCACTCAGGTAGGAAGAATGGACTTGGGCAGGTAAGACTGGGGATGGAGAGTCCACTTCAGATGCTGGAGCTTCATTTCTTCTGTGAGTTATTGAAGATGTTGGGAATAGAGTTAGACACTGAAAATAACAACTATTTATGTGTAAAACTAAGTTTAAGAGGTGATGAAGAAAGGAAATGAGCGTCACTCCCAGGTAAGTACTGGGAGTAACTGTCTGAATGGTGGTGTCTCCAAACTGACTAATGGAATAAAGATGACAAGTAGATTTAGGGGAAAAGAAATCATGGGTCTAAATTTTAAATCTTAAGTGTCTATGATACACCCAGGGAGAAATAGCCAGTCAGCAAGCAGATCTGATTGGAGCTCTTGAGTGAGATCGGGGCCAGCAATAAAGACCAACATGAGATGGTGGTGAAAACCATGGCGTGGGTGCAAGGTTCCAGAAAGAGTAGGTCAAACATTATTGAACGCTACACAGAGGGCCAGAACAAGGACTGAGAAGTGACCACTCATTTGGCTGTTGGGAGGGACTTTGGTGTTTTGATCAGATATTAGGATCAAAAGTCCAAATGCAATGGGTTGGGTAGTGAAAGCGGAGTAAGGGAGTGGCAACAGCAAATACACACCACTCTCTCAAGTACATCGGTAGATGTAAGATTTAGAATCTCTTACCCTGGAAAAGAGATGTATGGCATATTTTAGAGTGTAGAAGAGGAACAGAGAAGAACGAATGACTGAAATACCTCAGTTGGAGACAGTGGATAAAGCAGATCCAGGAGAAGGAAGAGAATGAGTGGAGTTGTCATAGGATTGTTTTGCTATTGCTCTGAAGAGACCACCCTGCAGCACTTCGCAAACACATATTAAAGTAACAGTTCTCTTCCTTTCTCCTTTATGCAAACTTAAATCTATGCTATAACTAGTCTGGCATTGTTCCAGAAAAATAATTAGCAATTTTCAAGTTAATAATTTCCTAATTCTCTTCACCCTTGAACTAGCTATTGGAGGTATCCAAGTCAGGAGTAGCTCCATGGCAGGTCACTGTTTCCAGTTGCCTGAAATTTGGATTGTCTGCCCTTTTGACTTTGAAATCACAGTCTATTCCCTCTTAATTCTTTGGCAGTGGAGACTGTCTTACTCTTGTCCCTAGGTCTCCAAAAGTAAATATTCCATGGAGCTTATATATTAAATCAGATCACCCCAAAATGTCCTCCAAATGTGGTAAAAATCCATCTGGCTGTTTTTTCTTAATTTGTAAGGCTGTAATAGAGAAAAGATTAATTTCATTTACATATATTTTAAGCATATATTACATATTTTGCATAGACTAGTATGTTTTTCAAAACACTAGGGTCTGGAGGAATGAGGTATCTTGTTCGGAGTTGTAGAGCTGGTCAACTGCACAGTGAGAATGAGAAAAGAGGCCCCCTGGCTTGAATATCTAGGATTCTGTGGCATGCAGTTGCCAAATACATCAGACATGTGGATGCTTTCTCTTTCCTTCACTTCTTTTCTATTTCTTACCTGTATATATATACTATACTTTGTTGCATTTGGTCCAACAGTAGGCTCATCCTCTTATTACTGTGGATGATCTAATCAGGGTTTGCTTGAAAGTTTTGCTACCTGCATATGTGACAGGATCTGGCTGCCAAAGCAATAAAATACTGTTTCCACTCGCATCAACTGCGATCTTATAAGCCAGCTATAATTGGTTTATTTTGTAATTATCCCCTTTGTCAAGAGAATTAGTGCGAAGGACTTCTTCAGCTTTAACATTTGCATGGTACAACGTACCATGTCCTAAGTAATGCATAAGTAATAAAAATATAAATAAAATCAAACAAACCTATCTTAGAACTGGTATATTATTTGTCCCAGAAGTTGGTTGGTTCTAGTGTTATAGATTTAAATATAAAACATATGAAAAGATTCTTTTGAAATTGAGCCTCTAAAGTTTTCTTAGAAGAGGAGGTTCTGTATGTGTCAATTGAATTGAACGTGACGTGGGATTCCCAGGGTGGGAATTTGAGCCCTTCAGAGAGTGTGAGGTGGTTGGACTGAAGGGGCAAATAACACAGAGACTTGGAAAGCTTATAGGTCTTACCAAATCTTATTTACTCTCTTGTGAGTGGCAGCTTGTAAAACAAATTAAGATTATCACTATTGGTATCTAAATCCAACGATGGTTTTTCAGTTTTTTCCATGGTAATCCTATGTATTTAGTTTGGGCTGATGCCACTTTGTTTCAGAATTGGAGGTTCTTTTCTATACCATGAATCTTTTTTGTTTTTTTCATTTGAATGATATTTTTTTGATGACAGACATGGAGCACAACTAAGCAAAACAAACTGATACCCATTGCTGACTGTTATATTTAAGAATATTCCTTCAAAGACAGGACATAAATAAAGCGTGTCAATTAGGAATGGGTTGGTCTGCCTTTAACAATTATGTGGGCAGGAACAGGCTTAAATTATAGCTCAGCAGTCGGGGAAACCCTTCTTATTCTAAGACGCTGAAGTCAGTGACTTAGAAATAACATTAGTGTGTTAGAAGTTCAATGTGTGACACATGTTCCTTATTTGCTGTGGACATCACTACAGTGCATACACTTTGGCATTTCAAGGTTTGAAAATAGTCACAGTGATTTTTTTTCATGTTTGCATCGAACGATTTTATTTTTCATTGATTTTAAGACCTTACAAGTATCTTGTTCTAAATTTATAAAAAACAGAAAAAACATAAATACAAACCAACATTACCACATTAAACCTACTATATAGAGGTAATTAGTATAAATAATTGGGTCTTCTTCCCTCCTGGATTTAAAAAAATGTTAATAATAATTGTAATACCAAAACAATGTGATAATATAATAACAAATCAATAACATAATTATAACAGCAGCTAACGTTTATTGAGAAGTATGAACCAGATACTATGCTATGTGCTTTATATAAGTTTCTTAACTTGATTCTCACCAAAATATTATGGGGTAGTTAATATTATCCTTCCCATATTATAGGGGACTAATACACAGAGAGGTTAAATAACTTGGCCAAGAGCACACAGAGTAAGGTGGGTAGTGTTTGAATGAAAATACAAGCAGTCTGAACTGTTACCTTCTGTTGCTACAAATACATCTTCATTTATGTTTCATTTAAATCATACTTCAGAAACAATGCAACATTCTGCCTTTTCCACAAACTTATCATAAATATTTCTCATGTTAAAATTCTTCGTAATCATAATTTAAATAATCACCTAATTTTTCATTATGGCTGTACCCTGTTACATGTAATTATTCCCTTTAAGTCAAGCATTTAGATTGTTCATATGTGCTTGATATAAATAATGCTATGATGAACTTATTTTTATATAAATCTTAGTATATCTGATAATTTTGGGGGAGATAGATTTCTAGAAGTAGAATTATTGCTTGCTATGAGGACATTTTAAGGTACTTTTCTAAATTATGATGAGTCATAATTTGGGAAAAAAACCCACATCTACACATAAACTCCAAATCTTCATTAAAAATTAATTAATGGGAATACTTACATTTTAGAAGCTTTTATGATGTGATGAGAGATGGCAGTAGGCTAAGCAATGGGGAAACCATTCTCTAATTCAAGTCTGACCTTTGCTCATTAATAGGCCACTGTCTTATCTTTGTATGAGACTCCTGGAGCTAATCCATACACCGAGTGCCCATTGATTTTGAATAAGCTGTGTTCTCAGAGCAGCTTTTTAGGAGGGCACAGCAAGAAGAGAAATTAGGCCAAAAGATTGCAAAGCATACGCAGATGTTTAAAAGGCACAATGCAAAATGTTGTGCTTTTTTAATCACAATTTTTATAGATTTCTTTGTAACACAAATATGAAAGAGCATAAAATAAAATTGTTTCAAAGGAGCAGTTAGCATGAATATAGGAATTTGAAGGCACATTGTGAAATGAAGACAGATTAAGGCCTCTGCAAACATCTTTATTCTCGAAGCAGCAGCCAGCACCAGTGATGTGAGTGTATCTGAAGTGCTGGTGGTGGTGGTGTTAGAACTCAGTTCCTGAGAATACTTTTGCTTCTTTCAGGAACCCACCAGCTGTTCCCTATTTTCTTGCTAAGTACTTCACTTCTGTCTTTCATCCTGGCCTTATCAATCCCATCCCCAAAGCCCAATCTTATTTACTCTCTATTCTGCTCTCTGCTTGCCTTCTTTTATATTTTCTGTCTTGCTCTTTATCCTTCCCTGAACTGCAAAGGTTAAATTCATTTGGCATTATCTTTGTTCTTATACACACATATGTGCATGTGTGCATATATTTAAATTTGAGAATCTTTTAAATATATACAGTCTTCATTAACCAATAGGCTTGGCCCCTAGGTGAAAATGTAAATCATTACGTAATGTCCCTTTTTTATTTCTTGTCTTTAACTGGTGTTTTCCTGCTGTCCTCTGTCCCAGGCAGGTTTTTCCACCTGGTCCCCAATTTGTCATGGCTATTTTCTGAAAAATGGCAGCTAAGCAACTGAATGAACAAACTCATGCTAAATGAAAGGGCATGTTCCTGACTCTAGTAAACTGAAAAATGAAAGCTAGAGGATTAAATAGAAAGTGATTACAATGAGAATACATAAATATATAATAGCATTTAGGATTGTCTAGGAGATTAAGATTCTGCAGTTATACCTTTCCTTAAATAACATACAAATGCCCCTCTCCAATGCTCCCTCAGGGAAGGTAAAACTAGGTATAATGTTACCTATTATAAAGGATCTATTAGTTCTTTATTCAGAGGCTTAGGTTTAAATTCTTGACTCCCCCTTAGTGAGTCTCTAAACACTAAACAACTGTGGCTCCCAAATTTGGCTGCACATCTGATTCCCCTGGGGAGATTTATAAAAATGCAGTGGGGTCTGGGAATTCATATTTTTCAAAAGCTCTGCAATTGATTTTGACACTCAGCCAGGTTTGGGGACTGCTGTTAAAGTGGCTGCTTTGATGTTCGCTAAGTCGGTTTCTGTGCCTTCGGTGGGTATTCAGTAGGTGGCTAACAGTTATTGAGCGTGTACCTTGTGCCAATCACCAAATTTTACAGCGGAGGAAATTTGTCTAAGTGTGTGAGTGGCAGAAACTGAGTTCAAAACAAGAGTTTAAGGACTCATTTTTATGCAGCCTCTCAATAAAATGTGATGATTCAACACCAACAAAGGTAAGGGACGGACTGATGTTAAAAACTCACTCTTTAACTCTCCATCTTAATAAATTTCTTTGCCATAAAATGGAAATAATATCTTTGTAAGATATGTTTTACTTGATTTTATTTTGAGATAATTTTACTCTTACAGTTCCAAAGCTAGTATTAATACATAGAGTTCTCTCATACCCTTTACCCAGCTTCCTCTAACCTTAGCATCTTATGTAATGTGCTATCTAGTACAAACATTTTACATAACTGTGGTGTATTTATCAAAACTAAGAAATTAACATTTGGGTTTCCTCAGTTTTTCAGTTGTCTCAGTTTATTTAGGTTGCTATGACAAAATACCTTAGACTGGGTAATTTATAAATTGCAGACATTTATTGCTCACAGTTCTGGAGGCTGGGAAGGCCAAGATTAAGGTGCTGGCAGATTCAGTGTCTGGTGAGAGCCCGTTCCTCACAGATGGTGGCTTCTATGTGTCCTCACATGGCAGAAGGGCAAAAGAGTTCCCTCGAACCTGTTTTATGAGGACACTAATTCCATTTATGAGGGCAGAGCCTTCATGATGACCTAATCACCTCCCAAATGCCCCACCTCTTCGTAACCTAACCTTGGAGGTTAGGTTTGTTAATATGTTGATATTAATTTTGGGGAAACATGAACATGCAGACAATAGCAACTGCTAATATATTTTTTTTGTTCCAGTATTCAGTCCAGGATACCACATTATATTTAGTCATTGTGTTTTATCCAATCTGTGACAGTTTCTTTGTCTTTCCTTATCTTTCATGACCTTGACACTTTTAAAAAGTAGTGGTCAGGTATTTTGTAGAATACCCTTCATTTTGGGTTTGTCTGATGTATTCTCATTATTAGAGTGATGTTATGAATTTTAGGGGAGTATACCACATAGGTGATACGCTGTTTTTGTTGCATCACATCAGGACCTTTGTAAGATTTTTGACAAAGGAATACATGCATTCTCTCATTAGAGGTATTTAAGCACCTGTTAGATGACAATCTGCCATGCTGAAGGAATCTCTGTGTGAGGTTGGACCTTTAATATCCCTTCTAACTCTAAAAGTCTAAAACTAATAAGTGAACGTTACAAATTGAAAGTCACACATAAAAGATAAGTAGAGATTTAGGTAGAGCTCAACGATTAGAGAAAATCAATTCCCCAAGGAGTGACCCTCATCTTAGAGAGTACTTAGGTTTTCCTACATTGGGGCTGAATTCAGAATGTGATATATCCATTGTATGGAAGGCTTTCCCCAATGTGGAGCCCTTATTATAGCTCTTGAAGAGGCATCTGTAAGTGAGTGTTTGCCATGGGTAATTGAAGCCACTAGGTTGCTCTTGTGGTTTTCCTCTGTGTTACTAAAAATTAAATTGATGTGTAGTTAAGTGGAAAGCAATCTAATTTGAAAGACAGTGATGACCTGACTTTAACTATGACTGTGGTTTGGATATGTTAAGTAACCTTTTTGCCTCAATTTCTATAACCATGAAGCATAATTCTTACTGAAATATATTGACTTACAGGAGTATTGGACTCAAAACATACCTCCAGAAATATAATGCCTACCCCTGGCAAAAACTGATATAACATGCTTAACCTAAAAAGTCAATTCTTTATTTCTTTTTTTCTTTTTTTAATTTCAGAATATTATGGGGTACAAATGTTTAGGTTACATATATTGCCTTTTTTCTGCCTGAGTCAGAGCTACAAGCATGTCCATCCCCCAGACGGTGCGTACCACACCCATTAGGTGTCAATATACCCATCCCCTCCCCCCCCATTCTTTATTTCAACATTTGCATTGTAAAGATGCTACATAGTAATATATAATTTTAAAAATGAAGACACTAAACACACTGATCTCTTTGAGATGTGTCATAAGTTCCTCTGGAGAAATGGAAGTACAACTGTACCACTGTAAACGCTATGTTGGAGTGTTGGCTGCACATCTTGGAAAGATCATGGTGCCATGGAAAATGGTCTCAGAAATCAGGACATCTGGTTTAGCCCCAAGGTGCGTGACATCCAACAAATCATCTAATCTCATTATTTGGCTTCTCCGTCTGTTACATTAGAGAATCAGATATGATTTCTGAAACTCCACGTCCTAAATCCTATAGTTCTTTGAATTTTTTCAAGACTTCACCCTTCATGTCCATAAAGCCATTGATTCTGCATTGTTAATATATACTATTCATAAATATATTCTTCTGATATTCTTTGGCAATTCAGGGAATGCTTGGCTATCCATTTTTTCTACTTTGAAAAAACAACTTGTAAAAATATTTAATAATTTGTTTGAAAATTGATACTTTATTGTTATAATTTTTCCTTAGATAAAATGATTGCTTCAATCCCCAAGCAAAGAATGGTTTAGTCATGGGATCTGATAATATTTTAATTAGAAAATGATCATAAATGAATATGTGTACAATTTAATGATTAAACTGTCCTTCCGCCCTAGGTGTTCCAAGTTATTTTATTGCATGAAAGCTGTAAAGTGTTTGGAAAACAGTTTCATTTGTGACAAATTTAATCAACATATTTTCTATAGTTGCAGACCTGTTCATAAACAACATTAAAAGAAAAATAAAATGACATAATGTCTGGGACAGAATTCCCTAATAGAAACATATTCAAGTCCATAGTTTATGGTTTTGTAAGTGCACAATTCCTCCTGAAAGGTCTTCTTGACAGATTTTCCCTGACCATAAAAGGAGTATCCATATTCAACTCTGCACAAAGGTGGCATCTTTTCAGTATGATCTGGTCCATTTTGTTACCCTAGCTGACAAAGAAAGAGAAGCATTACTCAATCAAATTCCAAACTATGCTCTAAACAACTAGTTCCTTCCATCTATAACTTTTGCCAGCTCTAGCTAACCTTTAAAGGCAAGATACCTTTTGAGGGTCTTTAATGGCACCTTCAGTAAATCTCCTGTTATGTTGAGAGGCAGATGGAGCTTTGCAATGGGCCAGATGTGTCATGACTAAGTGCACATCACTTCATTTTAAATTCTAATCTAGTCTGAGATCAATCCCATTTGAGAGTTACTCATTTTTATAAATAATGGGAAATCAAACTCATTAATGACTTTCTGAAACATTTTTAATGGTTTGTAATAAACCATGTTCAAATAAACATGTCTGCTGCTTTGGTGATCACTTTCAAATTCAGAATAGTTACAACCTATATAGAAAATAGCAAAATCAAATACATTTCAACAATGCCTCTAAAACTTGTCATCACTCTATAAGCATGGATATAATACTTGATTGTCAGTCATGTGGTAAAGGTTTAACAGCTTCTGTCTGAGGGGAAACCTCTGATATTTGTAGTGTTTGCTCATGTCCATGGTGTAAATATTCCCACAATGGCCAATTACAAGCTGTCCAAGTTATTGTATATGGAATTAGGAAGAAATGTATACAATCAGCTCTCAGGAGCCAGTATCAACCAGCTCTAGTACACACTGCTGATTATAGCCCTTACAGGAATGAAAACAGATAAAGATCAGGTGGCAGATTCAGGGCCACAGAGTCATAAACAGACGGGAAAATACCTGTTGCCCAGGTTCAGTTATGCAAACCCAGGAAATTTAGACATCGCTGTCAACTTTGGAACATTGCTAAGAATAACCTTCTGTACAAAAGTGAATTGAGACTAAGATGTAATTACTTTTTGATAAGACTTTTTACCACTGTTTTATAAATTGGATACTTAAGAAATGGGTAGTTTTCATTCAAAATTATGCATGTAAGGGATTCCCCTGCTTGAAAGTGGAGAGTGCTTTCCGACTGTTCAGCAATACCAAACACAAGTGAACAGTTAGTGTCCTGTTGCCCAACTGCTGAATGAAGAAAGCCCTGGAGATCTTAGCCAGCTCAGCTTTTTATAACTTTGAAGAAGCAAAATTTTAGAGCTAAAACTTTGCCCCTATGGGCTGATGAGCCGTGTGCTGTGACTGGCTGCATTTTTTTTTCTTTGTGCAATGTTGTAGCACAGTTAAATCCTCTTCCTTACTTTTGGATCCTAATTGAGCCTTGTTTTTAAACAGAGGCTAAAACTACAATTCTGATGTTTTATAGGAAAGGCTCTGAAGATAGACGTGGTGAATGGTGACTTAATAGTCTTAGTTAATGAAAGTATTTATTCAAGTGTTTTATGGTGTTTGCTTGAATCAAAACACATACAAACTCACACCTCTTTTGAATACCGGCATTTCTTAAAAGTTTGCTTAAAATACCTCTTTCTCAGGCTAAGGATTTTTTTCTCTTTTCTGGGAGGGAATGATCATTTAATTGTTACCTTCATAAGCCTTTTTTTAAAAATAAATTTTACTGTGTGTATTTAAGGCGTATCACAGGAGGTTATCAGATACATACATAGAGGAAAACAATGTGTCCCACCTAGCTGCCCATTTCCCCTCCTAGCAAGAGCAGCCATAAGCTTTTGAACACTTTTTCTGTTCCTCCCCTTTCCCTCCCTCTCCCATTTCCTTCCACCCTCTTTCCTCCCTCCCACCCCCAGCTCTTTTCATGAAGAATGAGAAGAAATAAACCCAGAAAATGAATTATAATTGAAATACAAATACAGGAAATTCCAGGGTTAAGCCTCATATGGCAGAGTTAACTTGGCCATCAGGATGTTGCATTTTAGATTTTTCTAATGAACTGACTACATTAGTCTAAGGTAACCAGATGTCCTGCATTAGGCAGTGTCTGAGATTTCAGCTTTTTCTTTTTTTCTCTTGGCAATATTTCTCCTCAAAAGTTCCTACTAGGGCCACCCTGTTTAGTGGCTTATTTTGATTATAGAAATGCTAAAAAGCCTCCCTGACCAAGCCTGTCTTCTGGGATCCCTGAAAGTGGGCATTTGATCTAAGATGAGCTACAATAGTGCTCAGAAAGCAGCAGCAGCAGAGAATTAGAACACTTCCTAGTGATGCAGGCCCTAACCATGGGCCTTCTTTTCTAGTGGGTAGAAGTAGAGAAAAGTGCTTTGCTTGAGAAGCGTAATGATTCTTTGCTTGGCCAAACTTTAGTCAGGCTCCTGAGCCTTCTCCTAGGCCCATCTATGTACATTTTTGTAAAATTCGGCTTTCACAGGAACCCCGCTCAGTTGGTTCAGCCAGAATCCCTCATCCTCAGCATATGATCACGCTCTGTGTCTAAGCAGGTTCCTCATCCTCCACCTTCCCCCAGGTAATGTTGGCCACCTTGGCCTGCATTCAGCAAGAGTCCTGGCAGGTTGGTTTAGCTACGATCCCCCTTACCTGCGATGTTTCCTGTTCGTAAGTTCCATCTCGATCCCACCCTACTCCGTGGCCATGAACTCCCCCTTGCCTACGCTGTGTTTACCCTGGGTTCTCTTTTCTCCTCTTGCGATGGTCCTGAGTAAAATCTGTTTTTACCACTTTAACTGCTGCCCAGCTCTGGTTTTTCTTTGAACAAGCGTCAGGGCAAGCAGCACCTGGAGGCAGGAGAGGAGGGAGGCTAGATAAGGAGGAAGTAATTATCTCAAGGAAGGTGAGGGAACAGGAAAAGCCAAAGGCAACCTGGGCACACTTGACATTTCTCGCTGGCCTGTTATTTTCAGAACTCGCCTCCCCACCATTGCCTGGTCTTTCTTTTCTCCACCAACCCCTGTTTTAAACAACGAATTTGTCTTTGCTGCTCAGGATAGTATTTATTTGCAAATCCAGCAGGCATTTATTCCTCTAGTTTCCACAACTAGGGGGAATGCTTGTCCTCCTGACTTGATTCATTCTCCGTTCTCTGACAGTTCTCATCCACTGATTTTACACATCCTGCCTCCGATGGATTCCTTTGCTTTCTTTCTTTCTTTTTCTTTTTTTTGACAGAGTCTCTCTCTGTCACCCTGAGTAGAGTGCAGCAGCATCATCACAGCTCCCTGCAACCTCAAATTCCTGGGCTCAAAAGATCCTCCTGCCTCGGCTTCCTGAGTAGCTGGGACTATAGGCGCGCACCACCACACCTGGCTGATTTTTCTATTTTTAGTAGACATGGGGTCTTGCTCTTGCTCAGGTTGGTCTTGAACTCCTGACCTCAAATGATCCTCTTGTCTCGGCCTCCCAGACTGCTAGGATTATGGGCCTGAGCCACCGTGCCCAGGCTCAGAAGAATTCTTAACCCAGAACACAACCAACATGTCAGTGACCAGGCATCCCACATCCATGCTGAGTCTCTGCATTTGAAAGCACCTCTGAAATATATAGTGATTTTACGTTAGTAATGAAATTCTAGGTTTAAATTTTTGCCATCAACTAGTTAAGCAAATAGAGTATGGTCAGATTATGTGGGGTATCCCAGTCCTCCAGGAGCTGATCCTCTCTTACATTTCTCCTGCCACTCACCACCTGCCACCCCCAAACCTGTGCTCCTAACATGTGCACGGTTGAATCATCAGACATACTGTGTGGCGACATACTTCTCTGTCTCTGCACAAGCTATTCCTTTTGGCTGGAATGTTCTCCCCTGAACTTCCCTTTTCTCACCTCTGCTTTAAACATTTGCTAATAGCATATTCTAACAAAGTCCTGGGGAAATAGGTACTCACACAGAGCTGAGAGAGGAATGTGGCCTCATCTATTAACATTTAAAATTCACCTTCGAGCCACTGGTATGGCTTCTCAGTAGATATCAGAAAAATTTGCGCAAGGAAGCATTTGCAAAGATACTCACCAAAGGGTTATTTCAAAGACTGAGAAGCTCATTTCATTTCATCAGCTGAGGAGTGTCTAAATGGAACTGTGGAGTCCTGCGTAGCCATTCCAAAGAATGTGGTAGCTGTATGTGCAAGACCTGTAAATGATACAACATTGAGTGAGAAGAGTACATTTAGTACAAATGAATACTATGATATATTTACTTAAAATGCATATGTATTTTATGTGATTTCATGTGTTTATGCAAATATTTAAGAAAAACTTTGGAAGGATCTACACCAAAGCTGGTAACAGTGGCTGTCTTTGGGCATGTGCTTTGGATTGGAAAGTTAGGTGGTAAAGGGGGATTTCAGCTTCACCAAAATAGTTTCTTCCTTTCTCCCTCCCTCCTTCCCTCTCTCTCTTCTTTCTTTCTTACTTAAAAATTACTTAAAAAATAAGTTAAAATTTAATTTTTATGTATCTTGTTCTAGTGAATTCTTTTTGTTGTAATGTATTCATGGAAATAAACAGAAGTACACATATTTATATGCAACGATGTTCATCACAGAATTGTTGAATAAGACACAAAGGTGGAGCCAACCTGAATGTAAAACAATATAGATACCACCTTGTATGGGTCTTCATATTCTCCTACCAAATATCAAATAGTTTCCTGTTCAGATAGAGCTCTGTTTTTTCCCTTTCAAGGAAACACATTACTATTCGATAAAGGAATCCTTAAATGCCGATGGGAAGTGTACTCTGATTTCTCTGGAGTATTTGAATTTTAACAGGTATTCGGGGAGAAGTTCCCTCCAAAGAAGGGATAGCTATGTTCAGGATTTTAGACATGGGAAGATGTTTCGGGGCAAGCCAGATTTTAGAAACTTCTTCGCTGACTACTTTGTAATCAGTGTCCTACTTTTCAGATATGACTGAAGGTCTCAATCCCTGCAAAAATCTTATTCTCAAAGAAAAGAAATATATGTGATTAGGGACTAGCTGAAGGTGTAGGGGATGTCTAGCCTAGGAAACAGAAATTTGAAGAAAACTCGGTAGCTGTCTTGAAATGTGGGAGGGTCAACATGTAGAAGGTGGATGTGTTTTGTGTTGTTTCATATAGTCAATACTGGGAGCAATGAGTGAAAATTAGGGGAGACATTTTATGACTTTTATAGGGAAATGTCCCTAATAATGCTAGTAACATATGTTATTATATTGTAGTATAATGTATAGTGGGCCACTTGGAAAAGTAGTGTTACTCATATTCTTTGAAGTATTAATAGATTTTGTATGAAAATCACCAGGGATGATGTAGACAGGATTCCCGAATTTTGTTAGTGGTAGGAATGGACATCTTTATAGTCATTTTCAATCTTCAATTCAATTATATTACGAAAACGTTCACTGAGCACTTACTATATTCACAGCACAATGCTCAGTACTAAGAGAATACACAGATAAAATAAAACTCCACTCTCTCCAGCTTAAGGTACCCTTTGTTGCGGTGTTCATTAAAGAAGAGCTGGGTGGAGACTGGCTGCTCCTGTCAGGACCTCTGCGGGGCAGCTGAGCTGCGTGTTGGCCCTGGTTTCATCAAGGGAGAGTGCTTTGCCCACAAGGCGCAGGCTCTGCTGTGCTTGCTTGTTGGTCCTGACTTATCTCAGTTCTGTTCTCATTGTGCTTCCTCGATTCTCATCTTTTCGGCCGCCTCGGGCACCAGGCTATGATACTTTTGTGACAGGTTATCTTTACACTTTTACTTACTCTCACCCTAGTCCCAGGGGACATAAGTGTCCCTTTTAGCAAAGCTGTTTTGTATTCCTTGATATCAGTAGAAGGTGGATTGGCAAGTCAACTTGGTACAAGCTCAGTGAATGACGAAGAAAGTCCTTTCAAAATGTCATAAACGATTTTGTTTAATTTTTGGTGTTGTCAGTGCGCCTGTGAGAGAGATAAGTGACATTGTTCACTAGAATTCACTAGGGACTTATCTATAGCCTTGCTCTGGCAGGAGATGCCAGGAAACAACCTTATGCAGTTTGTCCACTAGGAGATCTTTCCCTGAGCCTGCGGTGGCTGCCACACTCCATGTCCTCGCAGGAGGCTTTTAATTTAAGAATAACCATTACTAACCTAAAAACTAGGTATTTGGGGGAAGTTTGAACACGATGTAATGCCCATGGTTAAGGAGATGATTCGTATTTGCTGTTAAATTTATTGGTACATCTCTGAGGAGAATCCTTGCTTTTAAAAATTAATTTTTAGAAATGGGAATATGGAAAATCTACTTTTTTCCCTCTCTCTTCATCTTGTGGTTCTTTTTGCCCAAATGGGAGCTTTGGAAGCATTCAGTGTGGCTCCTAGAGTTCTGAGCCATTGAAGGATATATAGATATAGTATGTATATATCTTCTTGTTTTATATAGGTATGTAAATGACTGTGTCCTGTAGACCCCTCTGGGCAGACTGATATTCAGAGTTTAATCTTAGTGATTCAAACAGCCATGGTATATGGTCTTAGAAGATTATTCTGAGACTTCTTAAATATGCTGGCTTTTTATTCTATTCTTGAGTTAATCAGGCGGTTGCGATTATTTGGAAAGAATATGTATAGATAGTTGTTCATTTGGGGTAATTGTTGGTGACTGGGCTAATGGCCACATAGAGATTTCTCTGTCAAAAATCCATCTGAACCTGGAAGACCTTGAGTGTCTGAACTGCATACACAAACATTTGGGATGGGTTTTAACCTCTTCTCTGTGATATGATCAATTACTCCCTCATTTTTATATTGATGATAGCTTGTTTCCGTTTTTTTTCATCTTTTTTCCTCCTATAATTTCCTCTCACTTTGCTTGGGCTTTTGTAATATGTAGTACTTTATGACTGGATGCAGTGTGGAAAGAGCATGGACTTTGCTTTAGGGAGATAGAACTTCAAAGCCTAGCCCTGCCTTTTGCTAGTTTACTCGTTGTGTGACCTTTGACAAGTTTCTTATCCTCCTTGTTTAGTACTAGCATGTATATTACAAGGACTTTATCATAATCACAGAAAATTTTGCACATGCACTAATGCATGCACATGTGTGTATATAAATATACTTGTGCTTGCAATACAGTCGTGCTCTATAAAAGATGAATTTATTCAGTATAGTATGTTAAATTTTTTAATGTGTTCATTTGTCTCCACCATTGGATTCCAATCTTCAAATGGGCACTAACTATGAAGTATTCATTTTGCATTCTCTCCGCAGTGCTGGATTTGCACAAATTAGGTACCCTAATTGAAGTTTTAAGTCCGTTTTTTCCTATGAGCATAGGGTTTTTTAAAGACTTACACTTTCAGGCTTGCTTTTCATTCTGTGAAAAAAAAAAAAGAAAAAATAAATAAATAAAGACCTATACTCTAAGGTTTATACATACGGGTGCATGTGAATTAATTTCCAAAAATAAAATATTTTGATGTAATAATATTTTTTCTTTTTTTTTTTAATCAACTTTTAACCCTAAAGTCCCCAGTTTCATTTTGTGTCTTTTGGGACAGATCAGAGGCTAGAAATCAAATGAGTGACAAGAAAATATTAATACAATGCTGGAGGGAAACTCGGCCGTCTTAGCATCCAAGTGTTTGCAATTTTTCAGCTTTGCTTCATCTGTAAGTGATTCCATTTTGGAGACCAGGGAGAAAGAAGTTAAAGGTCAAGGGAATCTAGTTCACTGGGGTAGTTTGTACCAATCAAGAGAACACAGAAAGCTGAGGGAAGCTGAAGGTCTTCCTGTCCTGGCTAAGTGCGCCAGATGGAAATCGATTTGTGCTAAAAAGGGGGTTTGGAATGGGAGTGCAGGGAGGAACCCAAAGAAAGATAAATTCAGTTTAAAGTTGCAGCAAGGAAGAGGAAAGCTGAAATATAAAGCTGACAAATGCTAATAATAATTTGCATCTGTCCCCAGCTCGGTGTTTGGAACTTAGAATGATCTAAGCAAGGGTGTTTTTATGCCATTCTTCTAATGCTGTCTATTTCTTACTGGTGTCAAGACCTCACTGATGTGAGAATTCACCCACCAGAGATAATTTGTGGAAATTCCAGCAGCTTTGTTTGCCTAAGTGATACCACATCAAGGCTACATTACTGTGCCAAGCTCAGGAGACTGCAATGGCAAGAAGGGGAGGGCTCTGGTTTCCTGTGTACAAATGGCAAAAGCCCCAGCAGTCCTGAGTCTTTCTAAGCATGATATATGTAAATGCTAACCTATAATACAGTATATTATCTATGTTATACATAAATGTGAAAAAATACTCTTTAAAGTATTATTCTTTAATTTTCCAGGGTGAATATTCCTCTTTCAAAATATAGCTTCTGTAAGACAGAAAGGAACAGTAGTATTCTAATAGTAATAGCAGAATACATTTCATTCATTCATTCAGCATATTTTTGAGTGGAAATTATCTGACAGACCCTATAGCGGGGAAATAGCACTGAACAAGCAATACCTTTACAGAACTGACAGTTTAGCAGAGGAAGGTAAAAAATAATAAGTATTATAATAACAAAAATAACAATATTAACAACAGTAATATGAATACATTGTAATCAATATTATGATAAGGAGTTATGGGGTTATGCCCTGGATGCACAGGGCAAGCTAACATGGCAACAATGGAATGTTTCGGCTACAAAAATAAAGGATTTTTTTTTCCTTTGCTTTGAAAGCTTTCAAACAGCAGAAGAATAGGATCAACTTTGCATTTTGTAATGTCACCCTGTAGAGAATAAATAAATTGGGTTAAGGATGGGGCACACAAGATCAAGATAGAACTGTCCCCAGCAATTTGGTGGGGGTCTTCTAGAAGTTCAAATCCTTCCCAGCGGTGCAAAATCACATCAAGGCACTCTTGACAGACCATTCCAGGATGGAATATGTATGTGCAAGTCTGTATGTGGGAGTGTAGGAAGCTGGGTGGTTGTCAGGGCCTTGCTAAACCAAGGGCCATGGAGAGACACTGGTAGGATGGAGGAAACTGTCCTCACTGGGTGCAAAGCAGTGAGGAGTTAGGAGTTCCTGGATGTTCTTGTTTGTATGCAGTGTGCCTCTCCTGCATCTGTGCACGTTTTGGCTTGGGTTCATTTTAGACTCAGCAAATATAACTCTGTTCTCCCGCAGGAGACTTTGCTTTCTGTTTTGCTGTTTGGGCTCATAATCCCCCATATTCTGAACTGGTTTACAACCCATTTGCCAGTTACAGAAATTTTCTTTTCTAAAATCAACATAGCTTTCAAAATGAAGCTTTAGGTTTATTAAGATAGGTGCAAATGACAACATATCTCACAGAAAAAATTTTGATAAAAAGTTATTTAAAATACATAGCAGAACAAAACAGCCTGTTTAGTGAGACAGAAGTCCAGATGTTAATAAAATTAACAAAACAGTCTCACTAGTCATTCCTATCCCAACCTCATTTTCAGATTTAGGCATACCTTTTAAATTCTTCATTATGTTGTCACTGCACCTGGTTAGACACCATTTGTCAACTTCAGGTTAACCACTGCATTGCAGGTGGCAATGCATTTCCTCTGAACCATGGTAGATGCATGACCAGACAGCTGTTGCATGACTTCATGCCTAATCCTCTGTATACGGATAGTGGAAAAATAATATAAAGGAAGCAGAAGGCCATTTCATTCTAGGAATGTCCTAATCCTTCAAGTTGAAAGTGATCATTGAGTAAAATGAGTTACTTGTAGTCTTAAAATAAAACAGAATTTCGATATTCTGAAATTCAACTCTAAATGTTAAGCCAGACTTTGGCCTTCATCATTGAGAGCATACCAAATGCTTGAAACATTCTTGCTTTGCTTTACTGTTTTTGACGATCTTTGATACTCAGAATCAAAGAGAATTATACTGTAAGTAATCACAGACATACTGTGAGAGAATGGTTTCTCATGCACACTGATACAGTTAGATTTGGTTTTTAATTTTTCTTTTGGCATGATACATACCATAGTAATGTAACCAAATTCTAAACTCTAATTTTACTTGCTGTGTTTCCATATTTATTTTTTGATAACTGATGCCTGATTTATGAATATGTATCTTTTTCTCTATATGTATTATTTGTTCACATTTCCCTTCTTTAACATTTTAGTGTTATTTTGTTCAGTAAAAGAGCTACTTTAATTTTTTAACTAAACTCTATTCCATATATTTGTGGTAATGTTTATTCCCTTTGATATTAATTTATAATTAATTAAGCAAGTTTCAAAGTTCTTAATGGAATAATATTTGAAATTATTTAATAAAGTTTTAAAAACTGGATGTGTAAAAATCCTTGGTGAGAGTTTTTATTTCATATAGTCTGAATGATTTCATAAAAAGCAAACTTATACCTGAATCTGTAAACCTATATTATTTTCTTCATATATTAATTTCCTTATTTCATGAAAAAAACTATCAAGTTTCTGAAAAGTTTATTGTAATTTTGATCTTCAGTAGTATTAATTTATTTTTGTATAATAAACATAATATATAGATTTTTGGCATAATCTTCATGTAGTGTTTCTAGATGCCTGTGGAGATATACTGGTGTATAATTTTTTAATATAAACATATTTCTAAAATATACTAGGAACACATTCAGGGCAATGCTACCTCCAAATCTTTTTCAACGTAGAGAATATTCATACCAAGAATACCAACCATCTATTATATCTTTCTGGATTCTTTTCCTTTAGGATTTTCATAAAGCAAGGATGTTTTCCTCTATGTGAGGATTAAAGATAAAATGCCTCTCTCCATGATCTAACTTCTTCAGGCTACTTTCTTCAGTAGCATCTTTTCCCACTTCAACATTTGGTAAGGCAGGCTAAAGACAAGAAAATATCTCCTGCAGGGAATGCAATTTTTGGCCTCCTTGGTAAAGAGGACTTCAAATAAAACCAGACTTGGTTATGAGCTCCCCATCCATTTTAATATAGTCTTCTCTGAATTCACTTGGAGTAATCCTTACTTTCATTTGCAAAGGAATTGTAATCTGCTGTACTTTATTTGTGGTTTCTGAGAATATTTTTTCTGTCTTCTACACTCTTCCCTTAATATTATTTCCTCTGAGCCAGCCTGTCTAGCCTGGTTCTGAGTATAAATAGCTCCAAGTTTGGAGCACTCATGCCCTGCTATTGCTGGGTTATGTGAAACCCTTTCTTGTGTTGAACACAAGAAGCCCATGATTATTGGTACCACAGATTCTCACATTCTTAATCAGTTCCACCTGGCCAATAAACAGTAAAGCCAGGACAGCTTCTCTTCTGTGTGGGTTTTCTACTTTATGGGTAATAAAACTGTCCTTGGTGTGATTTAGGAATTCCTTTGATGCCTGCTAGTTTACTGTATTGATATTTCAGGGGTGTTGGCAGTCACTGGTGAGCCTTCACTACTGGCATCCCTGAACTGTGGCAGGCAGGTAGTTTGGGTAAATCGTGGGGGGAAACACAACTGGTAAAGCATTTTCTTTCACTTAAATTTACCAAAGAAAAATTTAGTAATGGCCTTGTTGAAACGAGCAAGGTCGAGGATGGTTATATTTCTTTCAAATCTAGAGAAAGGAAAGAAAGAAAGTAGGAAAGAGAGAGAAAAAGAGAGAGGGAAGATGCGTTGCAATTGTTTGAACTCCATAAAAATTCCAAAATGTTTATTTGCAACGGCATTTTGTTAAAATCATTGCTGGATATCAAGCTCCTGTCTACAAGTTAGAGAAATGAAGCTAGAATAATGTTTAGCTTTTCTGTATTGAATTAGCTAGTAAATAAAAATGTTCTCTGTAGATCTTAGGGAAGAGAGAGTTATTAAGAACATTCTCATTCATCTCTTTTCCAGATTCGAGGTGTTTTTTATTTTCAGTGCTTGGTTTTAGTAATGTGGAAATGTCTTGTGGGGGGACGGCTTTTATTTTTATTATTTTTAAACTTTTTATTTTTTTCTAACCAACTTATGTAGAATATTTGAAATGGGAAAGACTGGCGTGGGATTAACTAATATCAGATCAAAAAGATAAATAACTGACGCATCCACAAAAAGTGAATGCTTTGTGAATTCATTTATTGGTTGAATTTCTTTTAACCACATAAACCAGTAATTGTTAAGATTGGAACTCCTTTAGACTTTGAAACAGTTTTGTTGCATAGTGCCCTTCTTTGTATCAGTATTATCTAATCTTATCTTTAATTAATTATTAGGGTCACTTGAATGGAATAAATGCCATCAGCCTTATTATTCCTATCATCATCCTGTTTTAATTATAAGCAATATTAACTGGCTACTGTTTAAAGGGTTTAGGGAATGTTCTATAATACACAAGGGAGAACTCTCCCACCAGGACCTAGTGCATTATGAAATGCATGATTAATGTTGGCATCATTATGTATATTTTTAAAGATTCAAGTTTTCTCCAAAAGTACTTTTCCCCCAAATCAATTAACACATCTTAATGAATTTTTAAAATATTTGTAGAGTTTTTAAAAATATTAGGAAAGATTTATTAATCCATTTTGGAGATGGTGAAGTAAACTATTGGAGGTAGCACAGTATGTTAAGAATGAGCAGAATATGTATGCGGGCATGGGTGTGCATGTATGTTTGTGTATCTAAGATTATCCATTCAACAAACATACCGAGCATTGATTATGCATGTGATAGGTGCTATAATAGATGCTGGAACTAAAAAAAAAAAAATGAATAAGACACAGTTCTTAGCCTGAGAATCATATAGTACAATGGGGTGATAGATTTTCAAATAAATAATTACAATAAAAAGTGATTGTAAGTGTAACAGAGGCTAATTTTGCCTGGGGGAGTTAAGAAAGGCTCCCTGAAGAGGTAACACTTGAATTGAGGATTGAGCAAACTAGGGTTTAGTAAGAGAGGGAAGAGAAAAAAATTGCAGTTAAAGGGAGAAGTCTGAAAAGGCTTTGAGGAGTAAGAGCACATGATCTGTCTGGAAATAACTGGAGTTCAGATGAGAAAGACTAGAAACAAGTTCTGGTGTTCTATCGCACAGCAGAGTGACCATGGTTAACAATATTGTATTGTATGTTTCAAAATAGCTAGAAGGGATTTTCGATGTTCTCATCACAAATAAATCATAAATGTATGAGGTGATGGATGTGCCAAATACCTTGATTTGATTATTACACAATGCATACATGTATGGACACATCACCCTTTATTCCATAAATATGCACAATTATTATGTGTCAATTAAAAAATATAAAAAAGAAAAAAAGGAAAATAAAGTACATAAGACAAAATGTTAAAAACTACTCACAATCCTACCTCCAGCCAATTTTCTCCAGTTATTATTCTGGTATTTATTTTTCATTGATTTTTCTCTTAAGACTAGTCATAGAACTATAAGGTCTAATTAGTTTTTACTCCAATCTCTTTCTTCCTCGCATATGTACATCAGGTTTGGTCTGAGAGCAACTTTTTGAAGCTAAATGCATCGCATACTAAAATATATTTAGAGTGTTTTTCGCTTCTTGTTCCAAGATGAGAATATTATCCGTGTTCCATAGGAAATTTCCCATAATTCTTCACTACTCTGCTTCAGACCTTAAAAATGCGGAGTATTATTGGTCCCTTCAACATTTCTGTTTTAGAATTTCACTTGTCTTATGCTCGTAGTGTTCAAAGGAACAGTTTTTTGATGAAATTCTTTTATAAAACTCCAATATAGAAACCAGACACAATTTTTTATACAAAGGTGTATTTTAGATTCACATTCATATAATATGCTTATTATAACTCTGTTGATAAAAATAATGAAATCATTTTGATTGACACAAAAATTTGAAAGGTACATTAGAGAAGGTACTTATAATCTTATATGCATTGATATCAACTGTAGCATCAAATTGACTTCTGGATTATTTGGTTTCACAACATTGAGAAAATCCTGGTTCACACATCAAAGTACTTAGAAATGGTATCGGTGGTTTTTGTTTGCTCATTTGTTTGTTTTTAAAACAGCTTGCTTTGAAATTTCAAGATACTATTCATTTAAAATGATCCAGAATCGCAGAAAAGTTGCCAGAAATTTTTGCCCAAGATGACGGAGCAAAATCTAACGTGTGAACTGAACCTATTCTCATACTATTAAATATTCAGTTGAGAGGTGGTTAATGGATTTCTTGACCAGTCTAAGCTGTCATTGTTTCCTGGAAAACACTGTTTCAAATGCATTTTTCATAATAAAATGTTAACAGTAAAATAATACATATCAACTACAAAAACATAAATGTAATTTCTTTTTCTTCTCTCCTACTAATATTTATTTATTAGCTGCTCTGGCAAAAGGGCTTATGAGGGAACAGGTTGGCTAATATTTGCCATCAGTCTCCCACAGTATGTAGATAACTGAAAGTATTTTAGAATAGAAAAGAGAGAAATGTAGCAATTCTCAACCTGAATGACAGTCTCCAGAGTCACAGTATTACATGACCACATATCTCATTCTTCCAGGATTATTATGTCTGCTCATATGAATTCTCTATGCATATATGCATTTACTAATAATGTTTACCTGTTTTTTTTTAAAAGTACTTGAAATCACAAAGATTTTGGTAGTTTGACACTATTTGATCACAACTGATATAGGGAATTTCTTACATTTACATAAAGTCAACATTTCCAGCCGGTTTTAAATAAGAAAATAACTTGGGCATTGATAAAATTGGGTTTTAGTTAATCTTAAGTGTGAGTGGGGGAAATATTTTATCATGGTGTTTGTCCATATGAGTCGATATTTATAATACTGTTTCTACGGAAATACAGTTTATTCAAATACTAATAAATCAGTGTGTCATCCTAAATGAAACTTGGCAAGTAATAGATACTCAGATGTCCCCTCTCCCCATATTATGCACGCCTACCTCATTCATTCTTGGGGCAGCCAAAAAGGGAAAAGGGAAATACCAAAACATCATTTGAAATGCTAGAAGTTTTAAATTTAAATTAACACAGAGTAAGACTTTTGATTTTGGAAGCAATGTGGGATACCACTGATGAATACCTTGCTGGGCTATTGGAGTTCTCTTTTTTTTCATGAAGAAGAAGAATTTTCTGTGGAAAATTTAAATATTTTATCCTGTATTACATTGGAGGAAACATTCTTTAAAAAAACAATAAAAACAAAAGTTATTCATTTCACCATGAAAATTCACAATAAAAAGAATAAATGCCAAGCCATAGCTATTTCAATCCTTTAATGTAGTAGACATAGCTTTGAATGTATGTCTGGGCACATAAAGTTTTAACATTAACTCAGTTAAAAATAAATTCATTAAAGATATAATTTGTGGGATTATATATGATATGAAACCTTGTGTGCTTAAATTGATTTTTCCTTTTACAGTTGACTATTTTGCTTCTTGTAGATGTGTCTCTTTGCCAAATGTATTGTTTCTTGATTTGGGCTAGATATCGATGTCCTTCCTCCCAAACAATAATTCACTGTATCTTGCTTTCCCTCGTACACAAGAAGGGCTTATCCTGCCTGTTTTGCACTGCTGCTAAGTGGGTGGGATAAACCCGGAGTGAGGAACTCTAATGACTGGAACTCTGAGAAGCAATGGTTCCTCTTCCTGCATGATTTCAGAGCCAGGAGAACCTGTGAGTGGATACATGCCAAAGAGAGCATCCCAAGACAGATGTCATGTTTGGTTGGTTTTCTTTCATTAGGGGAATGGCCTGGTTACAACCAGAGTTGTAGTTGTGATAGTATTTGCATGGGCTACAGAGATTCCTGAGCCCCCAGTATCATCCCTGGGGTAGATGTGCTGGGGGTCGTGGTGTACATTTGAGTTTAGTATATGATGAATCTGAAGGAATTATCGGTCAGCCATTTTTGAAACTATCATATTTTTCCCTGCAAATCTCTGAATGACCTTGGATGTATCTATAATGCTAAAGCAGATAGGAAGCCCATTTTTAATTTGCTAATATGTCAACCAAACAAATCATTAGGAATTTTCACTGGAGTCTCAGCGAGAGAAACTGCTCAGTAAAAGCAGCTGTTCTCCCTGCTTCTCTTCTTCCTTCTACTGTCTCCCCTTAGCACAGTATCACTTATCACCTTTTAACACGCTGTATGATTTACTTATTTTTGACGTTTTTGTCTGTGTTCCCTCCACCCCTCATAAGAATGTGAACTCCAAGAAAGCAGAGATCTTTTTGTCTCTTTTACTTACTCTTACTCTTGATGTATCCCAAGCATCTAGAACAGTGCCTGGCCTGAGTAAATGTTCTCTAGATATTTTTGGAATAAGATGGCTTGAAATTGAAACCTCAAAAAAGATTTTAAAATATATCCTTTTCTTTGCTTACCATCAGTACACCCATGACTTCCAGATCTCTACTTTTAGTCGCACTCTTGCTTTGAGTTTTAGACCCTTGTTACAAACTTTGAGGAAGGTTTCAGAAATGTCTAGCAACTATTGATAACTGGCTAAAACTTTATAACTCAAATGCAGTACTTTATAGATCTTAAGAACAAGACCGTGCTATTATACAGACATAGATTTGAAGCCTAGTTTTATAGCTTTGAATACAATATTTAAATTCCCTGAAACTCAGTTTCTTCATCTTTAAAAGTGGTATATTTAATTTGGGGAGGGGGGTTGTGAATAAATGATCTTACTTTGCATGTGACACACAGTAAGCTTTCAAAGAATGGTAGCTACATGAAAAGGAATTATTATTCTGATAGTTGGAGCTTGTATATTATAACACTACTGAAAGTATTTCAGTTCCCACCACTGTGGCATGACCAGTATCACCCTATGGAGAATCAGTACAGAATTCGCTTTTCTCCGGATGTCTCCCACTATCAATATCAGACAAGAACTGTGAAGAAGTGATTCTTTATATGAATCAAGGATCAGTTTGTCATTTCTTGTGACTCATGAAGTAAATCACTTGAGAAGATACTGTTCGTTATAATGATTTTTGTTGGAAAAGAAGGAAAAGGTACAGTGTTTTTCTACCATTTCACATCCCAGGCAAATTCTTAAATGCATTCAATTTCTTTGAGTAAAATTCATGGTAAATAACCGATTTCCTGACAGATTGTTTTGATCATTTTAATTTCCCTAATATGTTATCAGAGTGAGTTCTAAAGGCTTTACCTTTGCAAATGGGACCAGAGAATGAGAACTTTGAATGCCGTGTGACCTGATACTGAGATTCCAGCCTGCGGTCCCTGAGTAGCCTTCACTTGTCCCTCAAAGCCAGCAACACTTGTAGGAGTTAGTCAGAGTATTCCTGGAAGTGACTCCCTTCATGCTGTCAGTGGCTGTGATGTGATCTAGGGCAAACCATTTCTCATTTTTAAAATTATATGATTTTTAATTTCCTTTCAAGTTCAAAAATGCTATCCTAAGGAGGTAATGTTTGTGGTCTTTTTGAAAACTCAATGCTTTCCTAGGACAAGCATTAGTATATAGTGATTTTCACCTTAGTATGAAAAATGAGTATTTCCTAAGCCCTCATTTACATATAAATAAGATAAAACAGGTAATTGATGTTTATTAAACTCTGATGATATTTGTTAAACCCTCCAGGTTAAGGCCAAAATAGCCTGGGAAACAATTAATGAGAATTGAGGAAAATCATATCTTGCGATACCATTTTCTCCAAATTTTCTCTTTTTTTACAGGATACTATGTATTACAGATGTGGCTTCCCTTTTTCTTTCTCTGTTGTCCACCATTTCAGCCTCATAGCATTACTTAGGCATGACAGGCACGTAGCTTAGGTCCTGGTATCTTTTTTAAAGGCCCTTTGAAATTATTTGAGTGCTTAAAACAAATGGTGTGTTCCATAATCCAGAAAAGATAACCATAAAACTAACATTGATAAATGTTTAATGAAATGTCTACAAAACATAATATTAAGTTGACTTCATTAATTGTTAAAATTAGCATTCATAAAATTTTTATGACCTTTAGAAATAAACTATAATTTGGATTTCCCTTTTTGTAAGAATTTCTGAGTATGCAAGATGATTATCATAAAATTATAACCAATTGTAAATTCAGTGAGATGCCTAGCCAAAGAATTTTGGGAGCAAAATTACAAAAAAGTTCTTTCATAATTTTTTACTAACAAAAAAAAAGTTCTACTCAACCACAAAAAACAATGCTGATCTAGCACCTCTTGTATTACCCTGGATAGAGCTGGAGCCCATTCTACTAAGTGAAGTATCCCAAGAATGGAAAAACAAGCACCACATGTACTCACCATTGAATTGCTATTAACTGACCAACATTAAGTGCACATACAGTAATAGCATTCATCGGGTGTCGGGCAGATGGGAGGGTAGGGGAGGGGATGGGTATATTCACACCTAATGGGTGCAGTGTGCACCATCTGGGGGAGGGACAGGCTTGAAGCTCTGACTCGGGCGGGGCTAAGGCAATATATGTAACCTAAATATTTGTACCCCTGTAATCTGCTGAGATAAAAAAAAATTTTTTAAATCAACCTTATGTATAACTTGAGTATATTTTACCACATTGTATGGAAGGTATAAAAATCAAATAATAACAATAACTAACACTTATTGAATGTTTACTATGTGCCAAAATTGCTCTAAGCTCTTGTCCATTATGGATGTGCCATTGGTTCTTTTCTCTCTCCCTTCACTCCATACCTAATCAGTCTCCAGTCTGACATTTTACCTGCAATTTTCCTTAAATCCATCCAATTATTTTTCTCTCCCTTGCCACCTGCCTCTCCCCAAATCTAGGATTCCAGGCTCTCTTGACTGAACTACTGCAAAAGTCCCCCTGCATCCTCTCCTATCTCCCCAGCTCAGTTTCCAGTGGTAGAGTGATCCCATAAAAGGAAAAGTCTGCTCTAAGCCCTTTGTTCGTTCCAATTACTATTATGATAAAGTACAAAACCCTAAACATAACCTACAAAGCTCAGTCATTTTGCAGCCAGACTTCTCTGATGTTCTAGGCAGAGGAATGAGCATGTCACGTGGCTTCCTCCCTCAGGGACCAGGAGAGAGGGCATGAGGATTGCTTGGGGGGGGGCGGCGTGTCTGATACAGGGAGGCACTGGGAGTAGAGTAAAACCTATATAGATCTGAGGTTCCCCTTAAAGGGAAAGGAAGAAACAAGCATTTATGGAGATTTGGTGATGCTTGCAGGGCCTGGCTAGGTGTTTGACAGGTGCCATCTTATTGAACACTCAGAACAGCCTGTGAGGCTGACATTATGATTGTGTGCACAGGTGGGACACTCAGGGCAGCACAGCTCATGACTGTCAGAATTGGGATTTGGAACTTGACTCCAAAGCCAGTGTTTTATTTCTCTCATCACACTGCCTTGCCTTGCTGTTTGATCACTGTTACAACCTCAGTCTACCACAGAGCTATAAAGTCTCAAGACACCAGGTATTACCCAGTAAGTGTTGGGCAAATGGAACTCCATAGTAAATCACCTCTAGTCTAATGGCTTCTCCTTTGAACCAATGAGATTATTTTTGCAGAGGCGGAGTGACATTCCCCATATATGTATGTGTATGTATTAAATGTGCAGTTACCTGGAGAACATCACAGTTTCCATTTAACTATTCTCACCCATCCCAGGAGTCTTGTTTGTGGCTGTCATTTCCAGTGAGCTAGAAGTTCTATCAGTACCTGATTTAGGTGGGAAAGGTAAGATCCGGGAACCAGGAATCAAAATGCAGATTCACGACGTTTCCCTCCACACCAGGTAAGTGCCTATACTCGCTCCCCGGGCAGCCACACCCTTCCTCTAGTCCTGTGTTGGATCGGAAATGAGATATTTTATTTGCTGAATTCTGATGTATTGGGAATAAAATATAATCAAAAGGTCTGTACTGAAAACTTTTTACAGGGGAATAAGTAGCTTGTACTAACAAATATTCTCAGTTATTGACTTAAAAATTCAGGAAACAATGCTGGGGAGGACAGTTTGAAGCCATCTCTGATTTCTCTCTTAGTCAAAGAACTGATCTAAAAGGATCATAAGTCTTTGTTATATTTTTAAGCAGATTTTTAAAACTATGTATAGAGAAAGCAGCAGAGGAAAATAGAATTATAGCTGAGCTTGCGGGAACTCTGACGGAGGCTGGCCTACTACCTTTCACGCATGTGGCTGTCACTGGCCACGTGTCTGTTCCTTCACGGAGAGGAGCTTTTGGCATGAGAAATTTATTGGCTGGTGGCACGCAGCTGCCAGGCAAGGCTCCAAGTTGTTACCTGCCTCGCTCGAGTGAGCATTTAAAAATATTTACATATACATGCTAATAAAAACTAAACAGAACAATGTACCCTGGTACTTTCAAAAGCCATGGAAATACTGTGTCATTGTATTCAGAAAATTACTAAATTTTACTTCTGAGAAAACAACTATTCATAGCAGTCATGCTGGAAGAAATGATATATATATATATATAAAATCAGATTTATCCATAATAGTATTTTACCAATGTAGTCTCAAACCTTTAGAATATAGTTGTGTGTATGTGTTCACTTATTTGTGAGGACAACAACTCTGTGTGGCACGTACTAACAATGTCACTGCTTCACAAATGGGGAACTGAAGCACAGAGTGGCTAAGTGACTCACTCAAGGTCATATGACTGGTTAGCGGAGGAGCTAGGATTCAAATGCAGCCTGTCTACCTCAAGCATCTGTTCTGGTAACCTCTGTGCTATCTGACTACTCTTAAAAACATACATAAAGATATAAAGTGGCCTATTCATGAAGTGTATTACAAAATGATATATTTTGCATGAAGATGGAATTGCTGGAAAAGGGCAAGGTTTAGTTGACTTTGGAGATTTATGTTCATTTAATTATTTTAACCTAAAATCATCAAATTAGGTATTAGATGGTTATATTAGGATAATCTAAAAAATATTGTAGTTACTGAGAAGTCCAGATTATATTTCAGGTGTTTTGTGCAATATTAGGAATAGCCTTGTACTTGGCTTCGGCTCTAAAAAAATGTTTTTCTCATACTTTTTTGTGTACCCTCTTGGGAAAAAAATAAAGAAGCGCTTTTTTTTTATAGCATAGAAATTATATTCTACTAGTTTGGAAGATTGGTTTCATCCTTTGATTGTTAGAGGATTTGCTTCCTTAATAAAAGAAAAATATGCATAGTTTGTCTTAAATCCCCTTCTTATTTCTGACATTCCCCTACCCATAGTCAGGGGACACACCTGTGAATGACTAAGAATTTCTCCTACTTTATGCCAATTTGAAAATGAAAACTATTAGTAAAACTGGGCATCTCCCAAATTCTTCCAGTATTTACTTGCCTGAACTTGCTCTTTCAGGTCACCAATACTTTGGGTGACATTGATAGATGAAGTAACAGGTGATTCCCAGGGATAGATATCTTGTTCCAAATCTAATTGATTGTGGCACAAAAGCCTTTTATGTTTCAGTCCCATGACCAAGGGAGAGGTAAAGAGATTATACCCTCTGCTCTCACAGTATGTGGGAAATGTGTGTTTGAGGAACCATCCACATTGGAGATGAATGGATAGTTACTAATTGAAAGTAGGATTGTTTATATCTCTCTCTTAACTTTCTTTTTTGGATAAAAAACATTAATTAGATATGAAGTTAATGGAATGCGGTATATGCTATAGAGAAAAAGTGTGATTTGTCGTGAGTACGGGCTCTGGAATTAAATTCATTAAATTCAAATGATCCTTTATTTCTTCATAGCTATGTATCCATAGGCAAGTTACTTTATAGTTCTGGGCTTTAGTTTTCTCATCTACCAAACAAGAATAACAATAGTAGCCATTTCATGGTTTATTATTAGGATTATCAGTTAATTCTTGTAAAACAGAACAGTAACTGACACATAGTAAGGCCTCAATGAATGTTAGTGATTATTATTATTAGCAGTAAAGAACACTATTATTTCTTCTTCCTTTTATGCCTGGCAAACTCTTACTCATTCTTGAATATTCCATGGTTCCTTCCATGAAATCTTCTCTGACAGTCATTTGCTCCTCCTTGAAACTGCCATATTAAATTGTCCACTACCTTGTAAGAATATGCTTATATGTTTTTAATCTCTGCTAGCTTTTGAACTGCCAGATATCATAAATCATTTTTTAATAATTATATAATTATTTTAGGGAGCAAGGCCTAGTATAATTGTTAGTATATTAGGCATCTGTGATTAGTAAATAAATAAAAGTTGGGAGCATGCTGAGATATAAAATGACCTTTGCTATATTTATTATCTACTCTTGGTTCTATTTATACACTGCCAAGTTAAAGTTCATTGTCAGAATCCATTACTGGCAAGAACAAGGCAACTGAATTATCCTAAAGAAGCTTATCAGAATCCCAGTAAAATCTAATGCATGGTTATGGAATTATACTTACCTTTGGCAGAATGATAGAAGGCCATACAAATTATAAAAATCATAACTGGTCTCCCTATCTCTAATCTCAATTACTTTTAATAATTTCTATTTTGTTCTAACAGATTATTTTTTCTAAAGCACTACTTTCAACAGTTTTCCTGATCTCATGCTTAAAATCTTTCCTAACACCTAATGAAAATTATACTAGCTAAATTTTTGAGTGGTTGCTTGGTGGCAGGTACTGTGCTAACTCAGCATTGTCATGCATTGTCTCATACAATCAACACAGATGACTATGTGTGGTTTTGGACCTGGAGATGCAGATGCAGCAATCATCATCAAGGACAATGTCATTATTTTCAAGAAATTTATATTTGAAGGCAGAAGATAAGTCAGTAATAAGCAAATATAAAACAGAGATAAGTACAATGAAGAAAATAAATCTGAAGGAAGAGCTGGCAAGTGATGGCAGATGGCAATGTTAGTTTGATGACGGTGGTGGGGAGGGAGCAAGGGAAGGCATTTCTGAAAAGACAGCACTTGAGGCAGGTTGGTGAGACCTGAAATAATGAGGCAGCCATGAGACAATACTCCAGCTAGAGGTAATGGAAGTGGAGAGACTTCGTAAGCTTGGCATGACTGAGGAAGCAGGCAAATGGACAGTGTGGTTGGATCATTGGGCTTGGGGGTGACCAGATTATGTGGCACCTTGCTGGCCATAGAAAGAAGCTTTGAATTTAGTAAAGTGCAATGGAATGTCGTAGAGAGATGTTAAGCAGCAGAGAGAAATATCTGCTTTATATTTTAAAGAATCATTCTATTAAAGAAGTAATTTAGTAGAATAAGAGGGAATGAATGGAGAAACATTAGTAAACTATTGTAGCGATCCAGAAGAGAGATGGGACAACGTATTCCAGGGCAGAAGTGATAGAGATGGAGGAAGGAATAAAACCCAAAAAACCAAACAGGATGTAATTAGAGGAAGAGTTAATAATAGAATGTACTAATGAGTTGTATATGAAGGATGATGAAAAGAGAAGAATTACAGATGATTCCTAGGTTTTTGGCATGAGATCTGAGTAGCCAGTGGAGCCATTTACTGAGGAGAAGATGCCTTGGGAAGGAACAGAGAATAAAAAAATTAATACATGGATTCAGGTATTAAAGAGATAGAAATAAGCACTTATTTAGTTTTTCACTTATTCGCCATCTTGTTCTACAAAGGATTTCAAGCCTCTTACCATGGAAACACATATTATTATATAAATAATGATAAAATATACCTAGAGAATAGGAAGAAAGGAAATGTAAGCAGAAGTAGAAAGTCCAGTCCAGGGTAGAAAAGATATATGCAGGTGATTAGACTCTAAATAGTTACTATTATTCAGCCTCAGATTGGGCTCTGAGGAAAAAATGAGTCTTGGTCAGGCACTTAATTTTTATAATCAGGTAAGAGGAAGCATAACTATTCTTCAGAAGAGGCAAACTTTTTCAGGCCCTAAGTTTTAAAAGAAATTCTTTATAATGAGGCTCAGAGAGGGTACACTAAATGGAAGGGGCCTATCCTTTACGTATATGTTTGGGAGAGAGTCGCTGTGAAAGGGGAAATTAAAACGTTTGTATGGAAAACAATATGGCGTCTTCTAGTACCAGGTATTGCTATTTTTGAAACCAGCAGAGCCATTACATATTACAGATTTTCTCCATAGCCTTTAGATTATGCTCTTTTAACAGTGTAATTGTGTTCATTCACTCATTAATTCATTTATTCACTCACTTAGTAAATATTTATTGGTACCTAATTTGGGCATGAAATGCTTTTAGGTACTGGATATAAGAAAATGAATAATATGTAGAATGTTGAATTTTATTTGTGACTGAATTATCACATAAATGTGAAGGTTTGGTTATACATCTCAGAAAGTTTACTATACAGAGACCAGCTTTGAAAAAAGTTCTCAGAGGATGTATTCCAAGAAATGAATTGAAGAAGAAAAATAAAATACAGCAAGTTAGGTTATGTAAAATTTCGGTGAAATCTATCTTCATCTAAATGAGGAAAGACCAAAAAAGAAACCCGTATATCAACAAACATTTGGAAGAACAATTCCAGGTAAAATCAACATGGGGTGAGAAGGGTGATGTGGAACAGATGAGGTGAGAGCTAACTGGGTTCCTCATCATATTCAAGGGAACATATAGAGATTAAAAACTCTAGTCACTAAAGTTCACATTAGTCTCAGCACTCAAAAAAGGAAGAATAAACATGGCTTTTATTGTATTTAAACTAGAAAGAAATATTGTTTACCCAGTGGAGCCTAGAAAGGAATAAAAAGGGAAATCATGAAGTGTTTAAGAAAAAACACAAAATACAGTGGTAGGACTAAATTTTAGGATAATTAAATGTAATCTACTAAATTCACTGATTAGAAGGAGGTCAGATTGGATTTCAATGAAAAATCCAGCCATATGTTGGATGATTAAGACACACTTAAGAAGATACAGGAAAATTGAAAATAATAGGACAGAAAAAGATTTTCCAGGCAACTGTGAACCATAATGTGCTGAAGGTAAAACAAACAAAAATCCAAGCAAAAAAACCTTCAAAAGAGACAAAAAGAAACAGTAAATCAATAATTTATAGAGGCCAAATATGTAATTATTTGGAAAGTAGATTGGAAGTCATGACAGCAAGTAAATGAGAGTGAGTTGTGCTCATGTAGGAGGGAAAGGAATGGGGTTGGGGGTAGTATCTGTTGGAAGAACTCATGCAAATCAGAAGCACGTTCACAAACCAATGGTGATACACACCACGGCCTGTTCTGTCCACCTGAGGTTCAAAGGAAGAAAAATAAAAGGAAAATAATTGGGATGAGGGACTCCAGTTAGAAAGTTGTGGGGTTATTAGGGAGCCTTCGGATAGTTATGAAATTTGCTGTACTTTTTTGTCTGATATTTTGATGGAAAGATATCTTAATAACTACTTAGAAAAGTTATAGAAACTAGTGAAGAAGAGCAAGGACTTTGGCATCAAACAAAAGTGGGTTGAAGTTCTGACCCCACCTTGTGCTTGTGATCTTGTGGAAGCCACTTAATCCAAGCTCCAGTTTCTTCTTTTTTAAATGTCACCAAAGACCTACATGATAATGATGACATGAGTATGAAATAAGGTTACACATATAAGCTGTTTAGCATAGTGCTTGCCATGGGATACCTTCAAGAAAATAGCATGTTTGGAACATTTTCAGTTCTCTTTCATTTCTCCGACAAGACTTATTGTCTTTATATTCACTTCACGGCATATATAATTATGGGTCATAACTTTATTCCTCAAAACTGCCTTGCTATTTTCCCATTGTTTTAGAAATTCACAGGTGCAGAAAAGTATGAGAGATGCCAGATTTATCTTTAGGCTACCTCTTTTTGCAGTCTGGATTTAAAAAAACCCCTATTTTCTATGTCTTTGCATTCCAAAAATCTTGCTGAAACTCATGGAAGTACGGGCGCTTTTATTGGTGGTTTAATCTGGAACATGTTTGACTTTTCAATCTACATATGGAGTTCTCTCTTCAGCTCAGAAAAAAAATATTATATTTTTGATTATTTCTTTCTTTGGTTCCAATTTTATCCAGATTTTCTTTGTGTTCTAACATATCATTACTCTTTACAAATATTCCATGAGCAAAATAGTACACAGCCTCATGTGTGTGTGTGTGTCTATGTGTGTGTATGAAATCAGCCTTATTAATTATACTATCCCCTATGCTCATGTTTTTTTGATTATTTGATGTTTGCCTTTCTAAATTTTAATTAACTCCCTCAAAATTTGATAACTCCTTTCTTCACTGAGAAACGATTTTTCTACTTTTTTCAGGACTGGAATTATTAAAGTACGTGTTAATTTCGCTAAGACATATTGAAAGAAATAATCCTTCTGAATTTTGATCTGTTTAAGAATGTGTTAATATTAAGTTTCTTATACTATCGTGATTTTCCCATTTCTCCTATTTAAGAATTTTGAATGAAATATAACTTAGGGCATGAAAGTGTATACCATCTTGATGAATTTACCCTTTATCATGTTAAAATGTCACTTTTAGATTGTCTATTTAATTTTTATCTTTTATTTTTCTGGTATTAATTTTGGAACACCTAAACCTATCATGTCTGCATTTGTCTCAAATATATTTGTCCATCTTTTTCAGATTTTTATGATGCTGTTTTATGTATGCTCTTTGTAAACAGTGTTTAGTTTAGCTTTGTCTTTTGATTCAGTTCACCAGTCTTTTAACATGGACCGATTATTTCATACTTGCAATTTTTCAATAACTGGCACATATTCCTGTCATGTTGTCCTTTGCTTTCTATTTTTCTACGTTTCCATCTCTGTTGCCTCTTTCAAGTTTTTGTCTTTTCTTTTTTTAGTTATAGTCTATGGTTTCTTAACTTTTATGTCTTCCACTGTTTTGAAAAGTGTAATTTTTGAAGAGTGGTTTCCTTTAAGTTTTCCAAAGTTATGTTAAATTTGTATTCAGCTCATTTTCAAAGTTGAGTAAAATAGTGTATTTGAGTGGTTCTATTTGAGACATGGTGTTTCACACACTTTTACTTTCTTCTATCTCTTCCCTCCACTTCCTATTCAATATAACAAGGATTTTTAGATGCAGATAATTTTTATAATATTGCATAATTTTTACACTATGCATTTTTTTCATGAAGAGAATTATAACATTTCTTTAAGTCTCAGCTCAGGTGTCCCTCCCCCCCACTTCTGCCCCTTGAATAAAGCCTCCGATTTTTCTACCTGGATTTATTTAAACACTCCTTCTTCTTTGAATCTTCTGCATGTGTTCTTTCTAGCACGTTCCCAATAATTATTATTGGCATCACAATTACTCATTTGGATGTGTGTCTCCCCAAGCCCTGGGATTTGCTCAATAAAAGAATATCATTCACAGTTTAGTTGTGTATACCTTTTGTCTAAAATCAATTGATCATGTATCCTAGGTACAAGACATGTTGCTAGGTGCTGTGGAGGAGTCCCATAAATTTAAATTACTATCAGAAGTTTTAATATTGTTGGTTACAGGTCACATAACCCTGCTCATTTGTTAATATTGATTTAATCTAGTAATTTACACAAGTTCCTAGTATATGTTTATTCTGATTGAAACTTTTCCTTATATCATAGATGGGAGGTGGGGTATGGACGAAAGGAATTTCAAATCATTCAGATTTGGGTTTAATGTGGTAGGTTCATTTTTTAATTGAGCTGTTGTACAAGTGAAATGTTTTCTGAGCAAATCAAGCATGACACTTGTGTTCTTTGATACCCTGTGCTCTGGTTTCAAACGTGGTGCAGCTGCTGCCCCGTCACCGAAAGCAAGAACGCCCTCCCTAAAGTTATTAGTGTTACTGATACCATTTATGACTCTAGGCACACCTCACATTGATAACACCCTATTTTTACTCATAAGGAAATTAACCTTATTGATTTCTAGAATATATCCAAATGATAGTACAAAGTTTCAAAACTTATGTTTGTCAAAATTGATAAAAAATTTTCGTAAGAATGATCTCATTCCAAGTGTGATGTATCTGAGCATTGCAATTCCAACTACTAAATTCAAATATCAGTAAAAATGTATGTACATGTATGTGTGTATATAATAAAGGCACAATAGACTCATTATCTCCTGCTCACATATTTATTATGCACGTTATTTGTAATATTTAGAAAAACAAAAATGAAACTTTGTGATCAAAATATAAATAAACAAATAAATAAATACAAGAAAAATAGTAGAAAATGAGTTTTTCCATTCCCACTTTCCCAAATTCCCAATTAGCTTCAGTGCTATAAGTTGACTCCACTTTCTTTCCCCACCCCTCCCTACCAAATTATAAGGCTTTGAAATTCTATACTCCTAAAAGAAGGAGGTGGTAATCTGTGCTTACGTGCCTCTTCAGCTAGGTGAGACAGATTTTTCTTTCTGTCTTTTGTTCACATACTGAATCTGGAATATACAGAGAGGCATTAGAGTTTTCACAGTCATTTGCTTGCCTTAAAAATTTCCTAACTTATACTTTCTTGTGTCAATTTGAAAATTTTCTTTTTTAGAATAAAAGTGTATGAGAAGGTTTCAGATGACATGGCTAATGATAACTTAAATGTGGAAAGTTGCTTTACCCACTGCTTTCTTCTCTCTAAGAGAACACTGTAAGGGCTACAAGGAAATATCTTGTTGCAAGGAAATAGTTAAAACTACGTTTTAATATGTCCTTAGCAAAAGCAAGTCTTTTGTTCTCCTGAACTCAAAGGACATAGGGTTCCATGAGAAGGGGGTTTGTTCTCTAATCCAGTCCTCACTGAAGGGCTTAGACTGTGAAAGCTAGATAAGTGTTGAAGAAATAATTTTTGCACAGCTTCATTAAGGAATGAAGTGGTTGGGAGTGAGGATTAGATAATTTCATAATGAGTTCCTTACTTTGTGTTGGATTATGTTTTTCTATAAAAATTGTTGCTATACTTAGAGATGGCATACTTCCTTGTGGATAAAAACATGTCGATATTGATAAATTCATTTATGTGATTTAAAAATCAAATTTTGAAGCTTTAAAAATTAAATATATATATATATTTTTTATCTTGGAAAGGAGAGCTGTATTTCTCATAAAGGGCTGCAGCCTGTGGGTGGCCGTTCTGGCAGGCTGGAAGGCCAAGCCTGGCCGGAAGCCAGGAACACGTGCTTCGAGGGAGGGACAGTGGGAACATGAATTTATGTTGGGTGGGGGATATACATATTTAACAAGCTATAAGAGGAGTCATGAGTGCGTATGAAAGGAGAATTTTTAAATGTCTGCTTCCAACCCAGATGGAGTAATACGAACTAGATTTACACTCTTATGTGAAATAACTAGAAAACAAGGTGAAATATATGAGAAACACTGAGGATCAGGACAGTATTTGGACAATTAAAGATGGGAAACTAATGATTTCAGTCCCATGACTGCCTCAGTTTACTGCCTCAGTTTCTAGGCCATGCTTTGGGTTGAGAGAACCCAGGCAGAGCTTGGTAGACTTTCTGAGTTGGGAAAATGGAACTGAGAATATGGAGCGATAATTCAAATCTGGAGTTTGGGATCAGGTGCCAGAGGACAGAGGGTCGTACGGGGAGGCAAATTTTGGAGATCTGAGGAGCGTCCCATTTGAGTATTTAGCAGAGTACCGCTAGGCGCACGTGCATGAGGAAAATATCTGAGGCTGGGGAAGAACCATTTGGGAGTATTAGTAGGGAAGAGTGACTGGCACTCCCACAGGGTTGTGGCTAGTACCCACCATTCAGACTCAAAAGCTTCATAATTCGCAGGGTTTTGGGTATAGAACTCAGAAGGATATTGCTTCATTAATGAAGAATAATTAGCCTTAGGCTAAATGCTGCTCCAATCTCACCTAGCACATCTTAAAAGAAAGGCTTCAAAGAATCAAACTGTTTCTAAGTAACTTAACTGCATTCCAGAACAAAGTTTACAAATACTTATAATAAAACAAAAATATCCAGTATCTAACATGGTAAAATTCATAATGTCTGGTATCAATCAAAAATTACCAGGCATGCAAAGAAGCAGGAATACACCACCATGAATAAATGATAAAATTAATTAGTTAAAAGCAACTCAGAATTATCAGGCGATGGCATTAATATAGTTATTATAATTGTATTTCACATGTTTTAAAAGTTTGAAAGAGAACTGGAAGATACAAAATTACACAAATTGAACTCCAAGGTAGTAAAATTATAATTTCTAAGAGGAAAAAAATACACTATATCATTGCAGAGGAAATATAATGAACTTGAAGATATAGCAATAGAAACTATCCAAAATGAAACACAGGGATAAACAAAGTATAAAATATTTGACTATAGCAACATTGAACAATGGGACAACTTCAAGGAGCCTAACATATAAGTAATTGGAGTCCCTGAAGTAGGTGAGGTAGAACAAATATTTAAAGAAACAATGGCTGAAAAGTTTCCAAATTTGATGAAAACTGTAGTTGTACATATTCATAAAGACAATAAATCCTAAATATGAAGAAAACTACACCTAAACACATTATAATGAAATTGCTCAACACCAGTGATAACAAGAAAATCCTAAAAGCAGCCACAGGAAAAACGATTGTTACATAGAAAGGAAAATTAATAAAGATTACAGCAGATTTATCTGAGAACAATGCAAATAATTGGTATAAAAAGCATCTGGGTAAGGAATAAGCATGAAGGAAGATATGTAAGCATTGGCGGTAAAGATGAACGCAATACAAAAATATTTAAAAGTATCTATACTGTTGTCTGTCTTCCCCACCTTGTTGAATGAAATAATTTATAGGGAACAAAACCTATAATATTGGGCTGAATTTAGGAAAAATTTATACAGTTAATATAGACAGTCTTTCCCCAAATATCCAAATATTCATGCTCTGTTATCAGTATCCAACTTGTGGATGCAATAGACAATTCAAAAGAGTGATCATTACACTATTTAAACAAACATAGTTAAAAATAAAGGGAAAAATTTGGTAATAGATAATCTGATGCTGGCCAAAAGGAAAAGACCCCTCAATTTGGCCTTGTAGATCACATTTTTAACAGCACAAAGATTTTCTTAGTTCATGTGTAAGAAACCAATGATCAGCAATTCTTTTTGATATATTGGAAAAATGTAAGTTCTAAATTGAATATATAGTAATGCCATATTTAATTGATTATATTCAGTTAAATAATCCTCATGACAAGTTAGTCTTAAACTGACCATGGCAGTGAAAGTTAATCTCTAGTTAGATACAATGAACAATATTTGATAGCACAACAAAGTGCTATCAACAAGTTAGGGCAACTTTAAAATAACTAGTGGAATTGGAGTGTTCATAACACAGAGAAAGGATAAATGCCTGAGGTGTTGGATACCCCAATTATCCTCGTTTGATTAATTCACATTGTATCCTTGTATCAAAACATCACAGGCACACTGTAAAGATATATAACTATTATGTACCCATAATAATTAAAAATTTAAAAAGTTAATCTCACATACCAATTATCGTTGTTGCTATCTATGAGAGCCTTTCTTTTAAAACTATTAAAAGGAAAGAAAGAGGATTAATATTCACAGAAATAGTGTCCCTCCCACCCCATTTGTTTTTACAAGTTTCAATTTTGTTGAATTAGAACAGCATGTGTAACTGCGCTTTTTGCCATTCATCTGAGTAAACTTCCACAATTGTACAACACAGAGATCATAGAACGTATCTTCAAAGCTAATTAAATCAACATGATGGGCGTGATGGGCTCCTGCAGCTGCTTGCACCGGGTCTGTGGCTTTCCAGTGCATAAACCAAATGTGTGGCCGTGGGGTAATAAACCTCTTGCTTTTCCCACCATCATAGCTTTCCTCCTGTGCAGACCTTTACTCATTTACCATCAAGCATACTTTCATCTTTTTTGTTCTGTATTTTGGTCCACATTTTACACATTTTGAAGAACTCGTTTCAGTAAGGCAACCATTTGGTTTTCCTGAACACTCTTTTGTTCACTTTGATATGATAATAGCTTAATTCTCACTTAGTAAATGAAATAAGTCTTTTCTGCTAAAACTATGAATTGAAAGAATATGATTTCTATAGCATTGTTAATATTTTAAATTATTTTCATATCTGTTATCAATAGCCAAACCACAAAGTTTATTTTATGTTCATTATTTTATTGTTATCTCTGCAATAATCCTATGAAACATTATTATCTTCAATTATCAAAAATGAAACTAAAGTAACAAAGGTTGAGTAATTCAGGGCAGAGAGAACTGAGATTAATATCCAGTTCTTTTGACTTCTGCCTTAGCTTTCTTTGCATCCAAGAAGAATATTGGCTTTGAGAAATAATTAGAGTCTTTTAATTGAGGGACTATATTCTACTAGCTTTAAATAATTCCTTTTCATGTTTATTGGCCAGATAACTGTGAGCAACTTATGATTATATTCTTTTTTCTTTTTTGCCAACAAGAAAGTTGTCTTCCTTGCAACAAAAGAAGGAATCTTGACTTATTATCTTCAGAAGTAAAAATATTTCTCAGTTTTGAGCATGTAATGCTTAATTTCTTCACTTCTGTTCCTGAAAGTAGGGCAGTCAGGACACCCCATGTAATTAAAGACAGAGAAATTTGCATGTGACAGATAAAATATAAGTTGTTACTCAGCCACTTTTGGTAAGCTCTTTTTGTCCTTTTAAAGAAAGAGGTATTGCACTATAACCCTGCATACGTAACACATTATATATACACGTGCGCACACAGACACTGGCCAGGGATAAAGCTGGGACGGCGCACAAGCCTCAGGTTTCATGAAGTGTTTTCTATTTTGGAGCAGAGAAGTCTCGTTCTTCTAAATCATCTGGCTCCCATTAGACAAGTTCTGCTGTCAGCATTTACTTACATGGGGAGAGGCTCTATCTCTGTCACCCTAGGGAGGATCGTTCTTTAATGGCTGGATTGGTTTAAGTTTTTATTTACCTGGTAGGACAAAATGGTAACACAAATAAATGATTTATAAGATAGAAAGAATGCGTTTTCAGAGTTGAATCATATTCACTTAAATATAGCTTTCTTGTTTATTTCTTTTGTAGCGTTTATAAACTGAAGCCATCTCAGTAGACTGTCAAAGCAGTATCAGACAGCCTTTGACTATTGACATGACCATTGGAGAATATAAATTTAAAAAAAAATCTTGTTCAAATTCTCCCTTTGTTTTGTCAGAATTGATACATTTTGTAGTTCCTTTACCATTATTACAAGAAATAGTATGATGTGTGTGGTAATTAAGAGCTAGGACTCCAGAAGCTTGGGTTTAAATCCTAGCTCTGCCACTTACCTGCTGCTGTGTGATCTTGAACAAGTCACTTTACCTATCTGTGCCTTAGAATCCTCATCTGTAAAATAGAGATCCCAGTAATACCTACCTCATATGTACTTGAGAAGATTAAGTGAATTAATGTATTATACATTTACTGATTAAATAGGGTTGGGGCCATAGAGCTCACTAATTGTAAGCTGCTATTTTATTATAAGGAGAATATAAAAATAACCGTAATGTTCTCTTTGAAATATATTTAATAATATTTCACCACAGGAAATTTTGACTTAATCATTGTTAGAGTTACAAAGCATTTTCTATGTATTAAAAAAAAAAAAGATATGCAAATTCTTCTTAAGGCAACTCCAGTAATTGGATATTTTGAGACCAAGAAGGAAGTAAGGTTACTTTATAACTAGACCCATTGGGGTTAGATGTGAATTCATTTCAAATTCTTTCAGAAAATTCTACTTTCTTTCTTTTAGTTATTCTCTTCATACTTTGAAGAGAATATTCCCTCAGGGGATAGGCAGAAGAACTTTAATCACCATCTTCTCTATTTCCTCATCCCAATTTTATTTGGCCAGCAAAGATCTCCTGGGAATCTCAGTCAATACCAATCTCTCTCTCTTTCGATCTCTCTCTCTCTGTCTCTCTTTCTCTCTCTCCTTTCCCCCCTTGTTCTGCCTCTCTCTCCCATTTTCCTTTCTGCTTTCCTCAGTCGCCTATAAAACCCTTTCTTCATTTTGCTTAATAAAATCTTACTCATTTACACATCCTTTAACACTCAGCCCAATTTTCACTTCCACAAAAAAACTTTCACTGATCTTCCAGAAAGTGCAGATTTTTCCCTTCTCTGTGTCTCACCAGCTTTTGCTCATTATAACTTATTACACTGAAGTTATTATTTCATATATTTTACCATGTTTGACTGTGACTTTCTTGAGAATACCAACCGTACTGACCTTCATATTGCCAGCATCTAGCACGGTGTCCACTATACATTTTTCATTCAGTACATATTTGTTGTATAGATAAATTATGTAGAATGTGTACATCAGGATTTGGGCAGAGTTATTCCTAGATGTAACCGGAGAAGGTGTCTTTTCAATAAGTAATTTTTGTAGGATACAAAGGAACCCAGTCTCCTCAATTTGTCTTTTAAACTGATCTGCTCTTGGCACCTGTAATTTCCTATTAGTGATCATTTAAAAGCCTTGGTATATTTTAATCTGGTTAAGACATTATCTTGTCTAAGATTAGTAGAAAGTAATAAACCAATAAGCCCATTGGCAAGGATTTAGCTTATCTGAGAGTGAAGCGATTGATAAACAGGAATGGGAAATGGTGGTATTAATAGGGTCCAGTGTATGGATTACTAGACAGGGCATTGATCAGTTAAGGGAGTGACCTAGCACCCTGAAAACTTTGTGAGTTGGAGCTAGCATGAAGGGGAGTCCATAGATTGATAGGTATCCTGGAGGCCAGCATGGCTGTTACACTTCAGCTGAGATTTGACTTGATTGGGTCATAGCGCTCAGAAAAAGGGAGCTTCAGGTGAACATTTTGCTTGAGCCTGAACGCAGCTCTCCTTCTCCCTTACAAAGGTGGAAGACCAATGTCCTTGTGTTAGAGCTTGCCGGGCTCATAGCAGTTATGCAGGACAAGGCATTGCCTACTCTTAGCAAAATAAATTATGTCCAATAGTAGATTGAAAGTAAAAAAACAAAAACGACCATACTTCAATCCGAGACAGAGACTCTGTTTTGTCATTTCTTGAGTCTTTGTTCGGTAGTATTGCTCAGAAAGTTAATCTATCCACACATCATTCATCACATGTGTTTATATTTCAAAAAATTGTAGAGATGGAAATTATTGGCTTTATAAACCCTGTCTGTCTAACTACTAAATCATTTGCAGACTGTCAAATAGTGTTCATTTTGCAAAGGTCAGAAGGTTTCAGAAAGGCATTGCCCCCATTTCCTCCCCTGGAAAAAGCTGTTGATATATGAAAAATAGGTATTTAGGGTGTCTGATTTTTTATAAATGACTTTAGGCATTTTAAGCCACATGTGCAGTTGGGTAGAGTACCTCACATACAACTTTTGGAGCCAGATTTATACAGTGTTTAAGTATTCTCTGACTAGAATTTAGCCACATTTTGAAATTCTATGAACAGTTTTTTATTTTATATTTATTTATTTTAATTTGTAAGTTTAGGGGGTACAAGTTGAATTCTGTATATGTTGTATAGTGGTGGAGTCTGGTTTTTGGTGCACTCGTCACCCAAGTAGTCAGTGTCCATTGTACCCCACGAACAGTTTTAAATGAGTACTCCATCATTCTAGCACCCATGGTCAGTTTTTATAGCATCAGCAGCAGCATCTTCCAATTTACCCCCTTCCCATCCATTTTCACAGGTACAAATAACAATACCAACACCGTGTTTACCTCTCTATGATATATTACATCACAGCAAGAGTCAATTTTCTTCAAGTGTCATTTAACGTATACCATTTCTTTTATTTGTATAAACCTACAGTGGCTCCTCCTTCATTTTAAGATTTCACTTTAATTTTGTGGTTCAAGACCCTTTATGGCTCTCAACACTGTAGACTACCCTCTGAGCTATATCCTGTCTTGTATCCTTCATTCTACCTAAAAGCCGCCTACTTCATGCTCCCCTTACCTCACTATCTCTGGAATTAGCTTATTCTAAGCCTTTGTGACCTATTCTCCATATCTAGAAATTTTTCCCTCTTCTCTCAGCCAAATGTTTTCTTCTTTCATATAAGACTTCCCTCTGAGACACTGATCAGAATAACCTGTAGCTTTTCAGTATTTAAATGTGTTTATGAAGAGCTGCAATGTAATCAATTAAGCCAATCAACTGATCAATTGTTTATCGATCACTATGTTCTTGCATTGTGGTAAACATTGTAAAGATTACAGAATAATTATCATAAAAATAATTATTTGCCCTCAATTATGATAGAATTATGACTTAAAGCACACTATTAACATAATAAAATACCAAATATTGTGATATAGAAACAGTTAACATGATAGAACTCAATGGTTTAAGAACACTGTTCTCTGAACCTTAAGGACATTCAGACTCACAAGCATTTTCTTTCCATCAGATTATTGGTGTCTCTCCTTCAGATAACCTGTCTAGGAGCTAATTCTCCCTGATTCTAATTTTCTGAGCTGTCCAATATAGTAGCCATTAGCCACATGTGATTATGGATCACCAGAAATGTGACTAGTGTGACTAAAGAACAGAAATTTAATTTCATTTAATTCTAATCAATTTAAATTTATCTTTAAAAAACTAATATTCAATTCAATTATTAGAAAATTTGTACATATGTTTGGAGAAATCTTGCATTCATGAATCTACTTTTCTAACTATAAATTTTATAAATCTAAACACAGACCAAGTATTACTAGTGAAAATTTAGCACCAGAATTGAGAAGTGCTATAATGTATAAAATACACACTGGATTGTGAACACACAACATGAAGAAAAAAATCTAAAATATCTCATTAACTTTTCTATTGGTTGCCTGTTGAAATGGTAACATTTTGGATATATTGTGTTAAATAAAATACATGCCTACATTTCATTTCACTTTTTTTTTTTTACTTTTTAAAATGTGACTGCTAGCAAATTTGAAGTTACACATGAGGATTACAGCGTATTTCAATTGGACAGCACTGCTGTAGATAAATAAGATGTATACTAGATTTGTATGTGTCCCCAAGGCTAGCTACTTCTGTGATGTTTCTCTGTCACCCAGAAGTCTAATGCCTTTCGGCCTTCTGCTGGTCCTACCATATCAATCTGTAGCTTCAGGTTGTGTTTAAAACATGGGCCTGGACTCCTGGATTATCACATGCTGCTGGAGCGAAATACAGACTTCCGCTCATATAGCCCACTACCTATGTATATACCTGATAGCTGCACCTTGATGTTTTTCTCTTTATCTGAATATTTTTATTCCTTATTGTCCACTTCCTTGTGCATTTGCTACAATAGCTTTAGTCTCTGTACTAGACTTTCTTCTCCTTCCTCAATCTTGTGTGAAAAAATGAGTTGCTTTTTAGCTTTAGCTTCTTGTCACAATCCTTACATTCTGGGACACACTTATTTTAGTTTTTGGCTCTGCGCCCTTCTTTCCTGCCCCTCTCCCCACCCTGCTCCGGGTCAACTAGAGGATAATGGGAACTTTAGGGGAAACTACTCAGGTTTCGTGTGCATAAATCCAAGAAATATAGTAGGTTATTGTATTTAGGATGCTTAGAGTGCATCAGGCTCTGGGATCCTGTGTTTTTGAATTTTTATTTTCTTAAATCTTTTGTACATGGTTTTTAGAAGTCATATTTGTTTCACCAACTCATTGTTCATCATTCCTCAGATTTAGGTTCAAACTGGCAATTTCCCTAGGCAATTCCTTTTTTCCTTTGGGCGATGAAGTCCAAAAGGTTTGCCTTATCATTTAACATGCGACATCACTTGATCCCAATGGAGTCGTCTGCTTTTACCTCCAGTCACCTAATTCTAGCCCATCTGGTCTTTTTTTCCCCTTACTCTCCTAGCATTCTTTATACCACGTTACAATGCAGATCTCCATGATTTTCAGTTTAATGGAGGTAACTATTTAGTTTGAGAGCTGTGAAGCTACAACAATAACAACAGTACGATAATAGTAATCGACATTCATATAGTGCTTGGTGTGTACTAGGCACAGTTATAAATACTTTATGTACATCTATTCATTTCACCTTCTCTCAATAAACTATAAATATGTTATTATCTCATTTCACTGTGGGAGAGGTTGGAGTTCAGGCCCTCAAACAATATCAGTTTCCTCAATATCTTGCATGAGAAAAAAAAAAAATCGATTCCTGGCCAGGGCTGCTGTCTGTGTAGAGCTTGCACGTTCTCCCCGTCTGCGTGGGTTTTCTCCAGGTAGTCCTGGTTCCTCCCACATCCCAGAGCTGAGCCTGTTAGGTTCATGGCATGTCTCCACGGTCCCAGTGTGACTGTGAGTGTGTGAGTGCACCCTGCGATGGGACGGCATCCTGACCAGGGCTGGTTCCCACCTTGTACCCTGAGCTGTCAGCTTAGGCTCTGGCCATGCACGACGCTGAGCTGGATAAGCGGGTAAATAATGATCTTACTTTTTATTTTTTTAATCTTTCTTAAATGTATGTATAGCTCACATTTATTTCCATGTTTGTTATTAGAAGTGCTTTGAGTCTTTAGAATTTTGGTGATGTTTTTGTCACCAGAATTATGCCGTAGGAACTTAATTCTTATTTATATCAGTTAGCCTATGATAAAATTGGTTTCCTTACATGTCATTTGGCTTAAAGTTGCAGTTTCCGAGAACCTATCGATCACGTTAAGTAAGCACTTGCTGTACAGGGAAGTTAAAGAACGTGTAGAAGACCACATAGCTAGTAAGTGGCAGAGCTAGTATTCGAAAGTAGGCAATCTAGCTTTAGGATGTGTGCTCATGTATTGAACTGAACTGTTTTGGATCCTTTGTTCCAGGCACTTTACATGGATTTTCTCATTTGATCTTCAGCAGCAACAGGTGGGGAATGTGACCTTAGATGCAAAAGTAACAAAAAGGATTTTTGGGAGTGGAAGGGATTTCACTGGACTAGACAAACAGGAATTACTTAAGAAACATTAGTTTCGACAATGCCCTACATTAGAAGTTGGCAAACTACCAGCCTGCGGGCCCATTCTGGCCCATTTCCTGTTTTCGTAAATGAACTTTTATTGGATCGAAGTCCCACTTATTCATTCATTCAAGTATTGTCTGTGGTTGCTTTTGCATCCCAATGATGGGATTGAGTAGTTGAGGCAGACACTATATGACCCAAAGCCTAAAACATTTTCTGACTCTCCGTAGACACGTTTGCCAACTCCTGCTCTACATCATACCTGAAGAATAAATGAACTCTGCAATCAGTATTACGATTATACAATAAGAGAAGTGCATGTTTAGTGCTTCTTGCCTAAACCACTATTTCTTCAAAGACCCCCTTTATATTCTCTGAGAGGAGATTAGGTGCTTCACTTAAAACTAACAGTTTTATCACTTCCTGTGGCTCACATCAGCACAACAGCCCTTCATCTCCCACATCATATCGATTCTTTCTGTGGCAGGTGTCACGCCGCTTGATCCAACTGATATGTTCTTGAAAAGCTGATGTAAATCAAAGTTTGGAACATTGAAACACAGTTTCTGTTCATTTGTATTATAATTTGTGTGATGCTTTATCCACTTGAAAGAATCCATAACTCTTTATAAAATGTTATGTGACTGCTCTTTCAGGACACTGTCTCATCACCTCCTCCATGTGTAGCACTGATGTTTCTGTCCATTTGTCATTTTTCTGTAGAAAGAGTTGCATCCAATTGTGACACCTACTATTTAAGATCAAAAAAATAGATACAGTGTTTCCTTAAATGAGTAATCTTTCTCTGATTAAAATAATTAAACTATTGAAATTTAGTACTAAAATTTTCTTAAATTGAGGCACACTTACTCTAAAAAATAATGGATATTTATGGACTACCTATTTTATACAAACATCGTGTTGTGTACAATTGGTGACTTTTCACCATTATTTAAAGATGCTGATCCGTGGCAATGCTATAATAAAATAATAAAAACCCATCCTTGTCATCATTATTAAAAAACAACAATAATGGAGGTTACAGGAGGGCTACCTGTATGCTGGCACTCTGCTAAGTGCTTAACATGAATGCCTTCATCATCCTACTCACTCTATGAATTCAGTTCTATTATTGTCTCATTTTGCAAAGTATGCTCTGTAAGGTCTACTTTATAATGTATATTTTACATTAATAGAGGAAAAAGAGTCAATCCTCTCATTTGAAATTAAGTATATAGAAGAGACGGTTAATTGATTGTTTTTTTATTTTTTAAGTGGGTTATAGCACTGCATATCTGAGAGTATTACGATATTTTAAAAAGCTGTAGTGATATATCTATAAACCAAAGAGTTGCATGAATGAAGGATTACATTTGGGATACTAGAAGTCATTGACTTGAGGCCAGGAAATTGAAAAACGTGAGGTGAAATCTAAATATTGTGCTATTTTACTTCATGAGTTTGAGGGGCGAAAAAAAGAAATCTAAATATTCATGGATCATTCATTATTTAGCATTTATTGTTGAATATTTACTACAGTCCATTTTCTCATGGATCTTACATTTACAAACAGGAAGGTACCTAACAAACAAGCAAACATTATTAAATTGAAGATTATGAAAAGGGCTTCAAACAACATGAACAGGGTGACATAAACAATAACAGAATATAAATAGAACATAATGTAAATTACTATTTACATTATGTTCTATTTATCTAATTTATATCTATTTATATATCTAATTTATGTCTATTTATATACCTAATATAAGTAATAATAAAATATAAATAATAACAGAGATGATCATATAGGCTGAGGAGAAACTTAAGTTTCTAGATTAAGAATGGAAAAGAGCGTGCCATGTGGGAAAGCATGGGAGGAGGTGGCACATGCAGATAGAAGAAACAGCGTATTCTAAGACTATGAGACAGGAAGAAATTGACCTTAAATTCATTGATCCATGGGCTTTTTTCCTTCCCAGGAGAAAGTTTTGAGGTCCCTCTACCTTCTTACTTCTGCTAGCCTCTGTAAACAAAATCACACAAGTTTATTAAAATGTTCCATTATCAGAATAATTAGCAGTTATTGTAGCTGCATTTAAAAATAGCTGCAATATTGAAAATAGCTAATGTACAAAATTTTGTTTTAAAAAAAAATCCCAAACTTCTGTAATAATTGAATACATCATGTACACATCAGCAGATTTCTGGAGGGCCAAATGTGAGGCCACCATGGAGTAGCTATAATTCTTGCTTCTCAAGTCAGCCTTCTGCTGGCTGTGTGTGTTTAAGCAATTTACATAACCTCTCTGGGTTTTAGTTTTATTTATTAGCAAAACAGGTAGAAAAACATGTACCTAAATATTACTGTGAAAATTGATAAAAATGTTTTTGAAGTATCAACTATAATATGATAGATCTTTTATATATGTTAATAACAACAATGATTCATATTTATTGAGAACTTGTTATGTACCAGGTGGCCTTCAAGAGCTTCCAATGTTCTTAACTCATTTGTCTTCACAACAATCCTATGCAATGATTTTCCATGTTTTCTATGTTTCCTTATTTCACATCTAAAGAATCTAAAGTGCAGATTATACAACTTGCCCAGGATCACAGAGCAGGTAAGTGGACAGCCAGGATTCAACCCAGCTGGTCTGGCTTTGGAACTTGTCCCCTTAATGACTACCTTTGGTATATGTTTTTCTCTGCTTTTTGCCAGTACCATGCTGTTTTGGTTACTATAGCCTTGTAGTATAGCCTTAAGTCAGGTAAAGTGATGCCTCTTGATTTGTTCTTATTGCCTAAGGTTGCATTGGTTATTTGGGATCTCTTCTGGTTCCATATGAAGCATAAATTTATTTTTTCTAGATTTGTAAAAGACGATGTTGGTATTTTAATTGCATTGAATCCATAAATCACTTTGGGTAGTATAGACATTTTAACAGTGTTGATTCTGTTGATCCATGAGCATGATATGTTTTCCATCTGTTTACATCCTTCCTGAGTATTTCATAGCTCTCCCTATAGAAGTCTTTCATATCCTTGTTTAAATATATTCCTAGGTATTTTATTTTCTTTGTTGCTATTGTGAAAGGTATTGCATCTTTGATTTGATTATCAATTTGAATATTATTGAAATATATGAAAGCTACTGATTTGTATACATTGATTTTTTAACCTGAGAATTTATTTGTCAATTCCAGGAGTATCTTGGTTGAATCTTTGGCAGCATGGTACTAGCACAAAAACAGAGACAAAGACCTATGAATCAGAACAGAGAACCCAGATATGAAACCATCCTCATATTGCCATCTGATCTTTGACAAAGCAGACAAAAACATACATTGGGAAAAAGAAGCTCTATTCAATAAATGGCACTGGGAAAATTGGATAGCCACATGTTGAAGACTGAAACAGAATCCGCACCTCTCACCACTCACAAAAATCAATTCACAATGGATAATAGACTTAAACCTAAGGCATTAAACTATAACAATTCTAGAAGAAAGTGTTGAAAAAACTCTTATGGATATCAGCCTACGCAAAGAATTTATGAAGAAGACCCCAAGGGCAATCACAACAACAACAAAAATAAATAAATCAAACCTGATCAAATTAAAAAGCTTCTGCACAGCCAAGGACACAACCAATAGAGCAAACAGACAACCTTCAGAATGGGAGAAAATATTTGTATGCTATGCATCCAATAAAGGGATGACAACCAGAATCTACAAAGTACTCAAGAAAATCATAAAGAAAAAATCAAACAATCCCATTAAAAAGTGGGCAAAAGACATGAACAGAAACTTTTCAAACGAAGATAGACTAATGGCCAACAAACACATAAAAGAGTGCTCAACATCTCAATCATCAGGGAAAAAATGGTGATCTAGTATCTTTTGTAACAATCTGAATGGAACTAGAGAGCATTCTTCTAAGTGAAGTATTGCAAGAATGGAAAAACAAACAACATGTGTACTCAATACTAAATTGGAGCTAATCTTTCAACACTTATGTGCACATATGGAAGTAAAACACAATGGAAATCAAGCAGACAGTTGGGAGAGGAGGAGTAAATTCATATCTAATGAGTACAATGCACACTATCTGGGTGAAGATCACACCTGTAACTCTGACTCAAACTGTACAAAAGGCAAATTATGTTACCAAAACATGTATAACCCCATATTATTCTGAAATTTAAAAAAATGTATGTTTTCTCATTTAAAAAGACATTGTTCAATACTGAATCTTGTCAGTTTCTCAGGTAAGTGGCACAATGCAGTAGGTACTTTGGGGTGAAATCTGAAGCTAACAGAATTTGCTTGCTTCACTCACAACCGATGCATCCAATGCATTCTGTTTATAAGTGACCTCTGCAGTAGATTAAGGCCAGTTTTCAGAAGAAATAAAAAAAGACAAATTGGCCATTAAGATATACAGCTTATTATTATAAAGGGTCCTGCATGTGTATCACATAAGGGATTTACACAGCAATTTATTGTCAAACAGATAGCAGCATGTAAATTTCCAAGAATCAACCTGGCATCACAGGAATATCATACCCCTGAGGCCTGGGTATTGTAGACAGCTCCACAGCAGCTGAATCATAAAGACTTTTATAGATCAATAACCCTCAACCTTGCTGCATTGCAAAGCATCTTCATCAACAAAGAGAGTTTCAGGGAGCCACAAAAGCACAGTGGGATTATTAGAACAGGTGGGTTTTGTGTGTATGCATGTATTTTATGTTTCACAAGGTTACTGCTGCATAGATACATCATGATTTAATGTTAATATTCCAGTATAATAAAGCAAAATGGTACACTATTCAAATACATGTTATGTGTTTCTCCTCCTTTTCTGGATCAATAGAATGCTTTTCGTACTTATCCTTAAATCATTAAAGGAGGGATAATTTATTGGAATGCATTTGGTTTTGGACAACAATATGTCCTAAGTTTTTATTCTGACCCTTATTGTGTCCTTGAGATTTCATTTGTAAATTTGTAGATAATAATAACAACTTCATAAAGTTCTTAACCCCCAAAGTACACATCTTATTGAGCTACTTACCTGAGAAAAATATGAATTAGAAAATTTATTTCATAACAATTTATTTCAAGTAAAGTTGAGATGGCTCATTATCTTTCTTTACTGTATTGCATAATATAAAAGAAAGAAATAAATTCATATATCTATCTAATGAAAAAGTTAAAAAAATTATAAGAATTTTTGAGTATTGACTATTATTGCTGGTCTTATGGGACAGTATTTGAAATATTCTTCAAAGTGTTTAAAAGACATATGAACCAAGGATGATATTTAGGTTGCTTCCATCTAAGTGTTGGGTATTGATTAAGGAGCTTTTAAGGAAGAAACTTTATTGAGTACCTATCATGTGGCAGATGTTTTTTATATATTGAATTCATATGAGTTTTACAATAGCTATAATGGCATTTTTGTCTCTGTGCCACAGATGAGGTTATTGAGACTCAAAACTGTTAACTAATTAGTTGAAATTAACAAAGGTATTAATTAAGTAGCAGAATAGAAATTCGAACCCAGATTTGTGTGGATTCCAAAGCCCTCGTTCCACTCTCTCACCGCCTCTGTTTTAGTTGCTTTAGAGTAATCTTGACATAATATATTTGCTTGAATACTAATCAATTATTCTGATATTACATATTTTGGTACCTATGTTCCTTGACTATGGTTATGGTTATATAGGGTTTGTTTGGTCCAGTGTGTATACACCCAAATGCTTATTTTTAACATGGGGCCTATAACCACAGATGGTTTAACTCATTTGACTGATTAACATAGCAAAACCAAGTAAAACAACAAAAAAACTCTTTAATATAGTTCTTAATTGAATTTATCAATTTAATTAAAACATCAAATCCAGATGTTTTGCATATATTCGGACTAAATATTTACACTTAGATAATAGTATTAAAATAGTAGATTTTATATACTCTAGTAAAATATGATTGATGAATTTAATAGTAAACATAATAAAGTATGACATTAAAGAATTGTTTTATAATGGCAATGAAGATTATGTAAAATTAGATATGGTCATTGAAATATTTATGGGTAAAAATGATATGATGTCTGGGATTTGCTGTAAAATATCTCAGTAAAAATAGTGAAACACAAAAATTTTTAAGAATGAAACAAGATTGGTAAAAAATTAGTAAAGTTGAGTGACAGGTCTGTAGAATTTTTCTTTTTTATGTATGTGAAAACTTTCATAAGAAGGAGCTTAGAAAAACAATCAATTATCTTCAATTGGTTGAGGCTGAGAAACAAGATAAATTTTCTTTCTTTGATTGATTGATTGTGTGTTCAGATTTTTAGTTGTTTTGTGTGTGGTTAAAAGACATTCAGAATGCATTTGTTCAGGATGCACTGATCCTTTTCAATGTTTTTAATGAGATACAATTTAATCATATAAAGGTGTGAATTTCAGAGAAACATAATAATGTATATTCTTGACTAAAAGAGACCTGGCTTTGGGGATCACAATTAAATGCAAATTTTTATTCTCCTGAACATAGCACTATAATTTTGTTTTAATGCAAACATTATGTGTTTTTATTTAGCTTTAATTAAAACTAAGACTTCCATTGGAATAATTTTAGATCTCAAAGTATGATAGCATATTGCTTCTTTATGTGTCATTAGCACTTCATAATTTTTTCTTTTGTTCATCATTTAAAGTCATCAAAATAATTACAACCTCCACTCTGTTGAATCTCACATAATTGAAGATGTCTCAATGAGATTTGCTATATATCTTTATTTTTAATATCCAAGAAACTAAAATTCTTTAGTTTTATGCTTTTAAATGCGCAAATGAAGACATTTTCTCGCCTTTATTGCTAGAAGGACAGTGTTAGTGGCCTGCTTTTTACCGCTTGTTTTTCAAGAGCATTTTCTTTAATTACCAAATTAAGTCGATGCATTTTCTATTAAGCATCCTTCTTTGGCCTTAGGCAAACTGTGAAGTAAATTTGCTTCTGGCTCTCTTCAAGCTTTTCTTGTGGCATCCTTTTCCTATCAGATGCATAGCTGTGTTGGAGCAGCAGAGCACCACCAGAGTCGAGGCTATTTTTCCCTCACTGTTGGCCTCTTCCCCAGTCCCTGAATCTGTTTCCACTCGATCTTTCCAAAAAAGAGCAATCAATTGAAAAGTAGCCAATGCACGTATTTGTGGCATTGTGCTAATGACGATTGACTGCTTTTAAGGTAAGTCTGCCTCCGAGGATCATCGAGGGAGTGCAAAATACTAAGCCACAATTTTTTATATGTCAATTTTAACCCAGCTAAGCAATTTAATTTTCATATTAAATCAAACAGATATGCTAGGCAGCAGGAGGCACAATTTGCATACATTTCAAAGTAGCATCACAAGACTTCAAAGAAATTTCAAGTAGGAGGTGAGTCGCTTTGGGATCTGCCAACACCAGAGTGTATGCAGTCACTCTTCGGTTTCTTCCTCATCAGTGATGCTTCCCCAGAAAAATTTGAGAAGCACTAGAATGACTCCTCTCATGTGCATTTATATTTCAACTTGGTTTGAATAATGTGGCCTATATGGTATTCTAAAAAACAATGGAAATATAGATACTTTTGAAAAAGATGAGGATATTACTGCTTTCAAGTTGTTCCTTTATAATTATTTTTATTTGTAGAGATTCTGAGGCATTGATAGTGTATGTATTTTGCTTAATACCAATGACGTGGTCAGTGCTTTTTAGCAATGTACACCCTGTGAAAGAAAATTATAGAACAAAAGCAAAAATCTATGGGTACAACACAGTGTAGGATCCAGAGCTAGTTGGTATAAAAAATGCCACCAATTCCCTAGTTTCCTATAGAAATGATAGGAAAGGTGTGCTTCAGAACTGGAATTTAAATAACACCTTCCTCCTTTTCCATATCCTGTGTCAAACATATAAAAAATGCACCTGGCTCTAAAGTTCACTTTTCTTTTGATTATTTTTAAAAAACAATATCTGAAAGGTACAAAGTTGTATCAAAAATTTAAAAAAATATTTTGTAGGCTTAAATTCCCTTGCACTCTAAATGGTTTTTTCATTAATAGTGAGAGCTTTATTGCCTCCAGAATTGGACTCGAAAATTAATACAGAAAAAAGTGGAAATGTGTGATAAAATATGCTAAATGAATGAGGTTTACACTGGAACAGATGTCCGCCGGTGGTTAAAAATGAGAATCTCTGAGTTTGGTTTTCACTTTAGTCGTTTGTATTATAGTTAATATAAAAAGGAAAAAAAATAGAGGGAGGCAGAGAAGGGTCTTTGCTGGCAAATAGAGTTCCTTGGGGAAAAACACAAAGGAGAGAGACCAATTTAGTCAGGGGAAATTATAATACACCAATCATCATGATTGATCCTGTGCGAGCAGAAAGCACATGGAAACAATTTAAATGTTGTCCATGAAACTGCTGCTTTCAGACCTCATGGCATTTTATTTATCAGGATCACTGGTTCCTGAGGCATGGTAGAGCCCTGTCATTCCAGGAAGAATTAGAGGTTTGGTATCAGAGAAAGGGTGGAGACAACTGGCATCACTCTTATCTCTTTGTCTACTGCTTCTCTAATAGTGAGAATTTCCCTCTGACCTCTTGTATTCAATACTTAATTCAAAAAGTCCATGTGGGTGAGTTTTGGAGAATTTGGAAAAAGCATTTTATGTTGTGCCCCACTTCCCAATCTTTATTCTTTTTCTTTAGCTAACTCTGTTTCCATGTGGAATGTAGGAATTCATTTAGGTGGGCTGTCCATAAAATACTAAAAAAAAAAAAAAAAAAAAAAAAAAATCATTATTACCGGTACGTGGGTTTTACATAGAAATATTCCCTTTGTTTTGAAAAACTATTCTTTCTTAGAGCCACTTGAAGGTAAGACAACAAATTTATACATGCATGTTTTTCTCTCTTATGTGTATGGAAGAAAAGTGAAACCACTGCAGTTATGACATTTTCAAGAAAATATTTCTAAGATCAATTTCTTGCTTTTATTTAATGAAGATCCCACATCCATGTTGGGATTTTGATTTTGAGGGAAAAAAGTAATGTTTTTTGATGATGGCATTTAGTAAAGGGATTATCTGATTCTCCAAGGTCATTTGGGCCTTTTGGGCTGAAGCAGGAATTTTTCAGTATCATGCTAGACTGATTCTGATTGTGAAGATTGTCAGAAACCTGTGATTGATTGAAAGGAAGAAAAACATTCCTCCGAGTTACTAATAGAAGAAGATGTTTATTTTTAGTTGATTTCTTTTTTTTACAAAAGTGATAAAACTGGTTATTTGACTAAATTAACTTATTCAGAACCCTTATAGAGATCAGCTCTCTAGAGGACATGAACAAATCCTTTTCTTCAGTTTTGCATTTGGTACCTGAATTTTGGCATTCTTATTTACTGGCTTAATGTTGCTCGACTTCGGTTTTCTCATCTGAAATAAGAATGATACTACTACTTGCTTCACAGAGTTGTGTTATTTAAATGAGATAATTCATTATCATAATGCCTAGTACAATTAAACATTAGCTATTATTATTCGGGTTCATCGTTCACTTACATTTCTATTCACCTTTTAGAAACAGTGAAAATTCATAATAGCTTATGGCGAGAAAGAGAGAGGAAGGCATTTCTTCTTCTATCATATAGATTGAGAAGCTTGGGCACAGGAAATTCATGGACACAGCTTCCCTATTATGTGGTTTCTATTTCATTTTTACTCCTACCATCCACATATCTCCATCCCCGGCTTTACTGAGCTCTTCTCTCCTCCTGTGACTGTTTTGCAGTTTTTACTTATGTTCCTCATCCTCCTTGCTGCTTGAACTTCCTTGAAACACCTAACATTGTCCTTGTCTGGGCTTTGGATATATGGTTTTCTCTGACTGGGATGGTCTTTCCCTCCAATCTCTCTGTTCATTGAATTTTAAACTATATTCAAAGCTACATGTCTTACTTCTATAAATTATTTTCTGATTCACTAACTGGGTGTTCTTTACCCTCCTTGAGCAGCACTGGTACTATGAACCTCTCACAAGCATTTCCTAACTGTGATATTGATCATTTATGTACTTGATTTTATGTACAAACCAAATTGCATATTCTATCTGAGTAATGATATAGGAAGTCGTAGGCCATGGAAAAGGATCCCTCAAATAACCATTTAACTTCTCAGGGATTAAACTTCTTACAGCACTGGATTTCCTCTATCATATCTTCCGCAGCCATAAGTTCTGTGTCTTCCCCTCCCTGACTTCCAGGGCCTTCCTCAATGATAGAGCTTACCTGAGTTCTTCCTGGGGATAATTATCCACCAAAGATGGGAATGTTCTCTCTGCAGCCCAGAAATTGATGAATCTCCAGTCCACTCTGTTGCCCACCCTGTCCTCCACTGAGTGGCACCAGTGGCTGTAGGACATACCCTCCCATGATGCAGACAGAAAACAGACACCATATCCCCTTTCCAGAATCCTGGATAAATGAGAGGGAGCCTATGAGGGTAATGTGTTCTTGATGTCTTAGTGGGCACTTAGAGTGTTCCTGGAGATAAAATAATCTATATGGCAGGCTCTATCCCCTAGTTTAATTGGTGTCCAACAGACTGTCCACTCAGCAACCAAGCTGGAAACCATGTCCTCATCCCACCCCACGGTCCCACTCCCCAGTGCTACTCGGTGGACCTCCTGGATATCCATCCCATACACTTGTGCACATCTCTGCCTGCATCTGTGCCTGCACTAGCTTCATAACTAAATTCATTGATTCCCCCTCTCCAATCCATTCTTCTGACTCAGATGGAAGTTCTCTTTCTAAGATCCCTATGTAAACGATGCCAAGAGCTCCAGCCTTCTTATAAGAGTAGTTCACATAACCCTTTTAAAATCTGGCCAAGTTTTGTTTTCCTATTATAATCTTCCTAAGATGCTCTTTAGTTACTATTGTTCTAAGATTCCTTTTGGTTTTAGCACACTGAAGTACCTATGGTTCCACCAAAACAGAATGTTCTTTCTTGTGTCATAGCATTTCCGTGTCTTGTTACCTGCCAAGAATGGCTTGCCCTGCACCCCACTCCCTTTTACCTGGCTATTTCTTATTTATTTTTTTAGATCAGGTTCAAATGAAACCTCCCCCTTCATATTTCTGGTATTAAATACATTACAGTATTTCTCACATTAAATCCTAGCTGTTTGCATAGTTCTCTCTCACTAGACTATGAGCTCTTCACTTTTATAATTTTACCTTCCCACATATATACTAGGTGCTCAATTTCCTAAAAATTTAAATTGAAAAAAAATAAATGAGAATGACTACAATTTAAATAAACTTTTAAATATTTCAAATGATCAAATTAGTTTTAGAATAGAAATACTCAGAATTCTATTAATGTGACCCTAGATTGATCTGATCGTTTCATAAAAGAGTTATTTTCTGTGAAAATGTTGAGAAATACTCCAAATTCTATTAATGTAATCTCAAACTGACCTGTTCATCTCATAGAAGAATCTTACTGAAATAAATTTCCTAAATAAGAACAGCTAAATTATATTTCCTTTTTAAGTTATAGGATCTGAGGTTCCCAAGTTGAAAATCTTACATTACATTAATGATCATGTATAAAGTATACAATGATCATGTATAAAGCCAATTTTTAAAAGCTTATAGATTAACAAAGCTGATTCATCGATTTTTGCTAATTTCTAGCTAGTGAACTGGACTTTGTAGTCCAATTAAATTGCTTTTTTAAAAACTCATTTCAGTGTCTCTGGAGTGCTCAGTTATAGTGACTAATTTATGGTGAGTAATTACTAATAGTTAAGAAAACATTCACGCACACTCAGTTGATTTGCCTTTAAGTCTCAGGTTTTCCTTTTTTTAATCATATTTTAAATTTCGGTGTTCCACTACTGTTTTTCAAGCGTTAATGGTGAAAACTTCAAAGACCTGGTTCCTTTAGTTAGAAATAAAAAAAGTTTTGGCAGTTATTAGAGTTTTATCTGGTTTAACTGAAGTAATTTGAGTTGTACTGTTATCTTATTGATTTTTCTTTTTTTGGCAAGATTGTCCTTTGGAGACTAGGACTCCTCGATATCCAATTTTAGCACCTCATCTTTCCTCTCACTGTAAAACATGATTTTAAAAAAATGCTGCTTGAGCATTTTAAGATTTTTTTGGAAAACAGTTTTCTGAATATCCAGCATTAGTTTTTCACTGCTCTTTGGACAAAAATGAAGAGGTATGAAGAACACTGCTGAAGAAGAGTTAAATAATCAACCTTTTCTGAGCCAAACGCAGAGCCCCCTGGTTTGGGCGAGATCAAGTATCAGCAAAACATTTTCTAATTTGTGTTCTTTAAAAGGGTTCTTTTCAGGACGCCATGAGGAATGTGAGGTTTGGCCTCTTTTTTCACATAGGAGTTGCTGAAAGGAGCACTTTATGCCTTTTATGACTATATGTTTCATAAAGAATTTTTAAATTTGTCACAGTGCACAACTAAAATAGCATTTATTAGCTTTTAGCTGCGTGTAGGTGTGCGCAGCCACAGCCAGGCCCAGCTGCTTCTCCGTCCCGTGTCCATACCGCCCGTCTCCTCTATTCCCTCCATCTGACCCGTTGCCAGTCCTATCGGTTTCTCAGTTGAAATGTCTAAAACACACCCTTTCGGCTCATCCAGGTCTTTCGATTTTTCCCCCTCATTCCTCGTTGTCACTGGTTCAAGCCATCGTTCTGCATGCAGCTTTTACTCATCTTCACTCTCCTTCTCCAAAGTGCCCTTATTTATTGTATCAAATATGGAAACAGTTTTGCCTAGTTTACAAAATGCTCTCTAATCTGCTCCTGTTGTCCACATGCAATCTTATTCTGCTCTTTTGCACACACTTACAAATTTCCTGTTTCTCAATGCAGTGAATTTTAACACATGCTTCAGAATCAAAGCTGTTTGTTAAAAAGTATAGTTTGCTAACTTGAGAATTTCTGATCCCAGCCTGGGAATCTGCATTTAAAGTGGATTATTCCAAGTGATTCCTATGTGCAATAAAGTGGAGAGCCTCTGCCCACTTGCCTCTCTAGTGCTTAACTTCTAGAAAACATGTCTCTTCTACACAGGGTGAAATCTCCAATACATCTTCACTTGTGCTGCTTTCTGATTATTTGCGTTTCTCCAGCTAGAATATAATCTCCGAGGGGCCAAGGCCACGTTTATATTGCATGCTGAAGTAGAAAGACCACTGGGCTGGGGTTGGACAGGTTGACATCTATTCCAGGTTCTCCCTGTGAGGACAAATATGGACTCTTAACAGCCTCAGTTTGCTCATAGGCAAGGGTGGGAACTGGTGGAGATGATGTCTAAGTTCCCCGGTGCTCTGTCTAAAAGCCTGCAGCGTCACCTGCAGAAAGGTCAAAAGCTTCGAATTTTAGCTCTGCCAGTAGCTTTGTAATTTTAAGCAAAGAATAATTTCTTCAAGTCTCAATTTCAATGGGGGAACCAAAGTTGCTGTGAAGATAATGTATGCAAAGTGCCTGGCACCACTGCTCATACATGAAGGTCTCCGAGTATTGTTACTATTCCATGTCCTCCCACACCTCTCATGATGCTGAATAAAGAGAGGCTGACCATTGGTTATTGCTAGATTACATTCTTTTTGGACACTGTGCTCTTGCGTAGTTTTCTATTCCTAGACAGTTTAGTTTAATGACAGAACATGAAACTGGTTGGGTTTGAACTTGGCTCTACTACTTAAAAAGTCAGTGACCCTGACCCTGAGCATGTTATTTTAACTGTTTTGGAATGAAGACTCAAATACTGTCTTTACTGTAAAGTTGTTATGAGGCTCAAATGAAATAATACATGTAAATGCTCAGCCAATGCCAAACCCAGAGTGAATGTTAGGTACTATTAATACTTCTGCCCACGGTTAGCCTGATCCAGCTGAAAGTGAACTGTTCTGAGACTGAAGACGCTGCCCTAGCGTTCCGGAACAGCCACTGTCTCACATGACCTCGGGTGGGTTATGTTAACTGATCTGCCTGTATTTCAGTTTCCTGCTCTACAAAATAATGCTAATAATAACCCATTCCATGGGCAGCAAAAGAATTAGGTAAGGAAACACATCAGAAAATACTTTCATAAGGCAAGGAGCTATGCCAGGTGAAGGAGCTCAGGAAATTTCACCCCAAAATATTGACTCCTTGGTATAAAACGTTTTTTGAATTAAAGGCCCTTACAGATCAACAAGCGCTAAGAAGAGGCTTTCCCTCTATCTGCATAACCAGACAGACCCATCAAAAGAACAACGGACTTCCTTTCCCCTCACTATTATCTCAATATATTGCAGGAGAGAACACCAAGAATGCAACCAGATCTGGCCCAAATCATTTTAAACATAATACCTGTCTCCCAGATTAATTTATAGGTCAATCTGTTTCCCCCATCCATTCATTCCCCCAAGTATCTATTCATACTCCTTAGCAACCATTTATCACCCCTAAGCAGAATTGCCTGTACTCCTCGTCTCTCCCTTCCCTCTAAAAGGCAGGTATAAAAATATCTGGATTCCACTGGGATATTGGGTAATCACTCTGTGATTCTACCGTGCGCACAGTAAATAAACCTCTCCCTCTTATTAATCTGCCTTAATTGTGAGTTGATCTTTCAGCAAACTTTCAGAGGAAAGGGGAAGTTTCCCCGCACCCCAGCACAGGCACTATTTGTATTTATAGTTATTATTTCCTCTGTATCCATAAAATTAAGAAAATAAATAATAGCCGATTATCTTGTTGTTTATTTAAAATTTATCATGTTACAGGCATTTTATCCTCTCACTTAATCCTCAAAAAATCCACCAAAGTATATCTTATAATTTCTCTTTTACACATGTGAAAATAGAGGTTCAGAGAAGCCAAGTACCTTGATCAGAGACTCACACCCAGTAAGCTGTAGAACTGGAACTAGAAGCCAGGAAGACCAACACTAAAGAGCAAACCATTCAAGCACTCTCAAAGGACCTCTAAGATCCCTTCTGCTCAGGCAATTCTGTTTTTTGATCATGGCTCTTCCACAAAGAGATTGGACCCGGTGGTTGCAAAAACATGATGGAAGCTTTCAGAGTGGGAGAACCCCTGGAGTTCTAGAAGAAAACCAGGTAGCTACTGTGTGTCTGAGTTTCGCCTTCATTGTAGGCTCTGGATTCTTCGGGACAGAGAAGCCACTGTGGGCCGGGGACAGTTCCTGAATCTTCATAGAATGGAGAAGGCTCAACTACTTAGTTTCTTCACAGAGAAAACAGGCACCTGTTTCTCCTTAATTTTGTCAGTCTAGTCAGAGCTTCCTTCTGCTCCAGCTCCCTAAGGTCGACACCTTTCCACATCATGACTTTTTTTCTCATAATGCACATCCTAAATCTGGCATGTTTTTGTGCTTACTGATTTACTAAAACCCCATTCAACAAAACAGACTCCTGAAATCTTACCTCCTGTTCAACCATTTCTCCAATAAATTGATAATGAGGTCACCTTGTTCTACCGTCCACCTCATTTCATGTACAATGGTTTTTAAAAGTTCAGTCGTTCAGGGATGTGGATACTTTACTCAATGTTGAGGTTAATTATCACCATCTGACTTTTGAACAACTATAGGTGCGTTTATGTGTTTTTTTGCATTTGCTATAACCCCAGCAGTGAATAAGAATTACAGTGCATATGTATAATATATGCAGCACTTGTCAATTTACCAAGCACTTTCACATATATTGTATTAGCTCTCAACAGCACTATCCCCATGGAGTAGGTGGGGAAACCGAGGTTCAGAGTGGTGAAGGGCTCTGCTCCAGGTCACAAAATAGAGCTGTTAGGACTTGAATATATGTTTCTTGATACCGAATATTGTATTCTTTGCATTACATCACTTTTCCTAGATGTTTTGTAATCTCTAACTGGTCTAAAATATAAAATATAAAATATAAAATATGAGTTACATAATTGTTGGGAGCCAACATAGCCGTGAAGCGGCAGCTTACGGCAGCCATTTATGCCAGCCTTCACTTCCTCCTTCTTCCTCCTCCCCTGGAAATTCCCACGGTCGATTTGAAAGTCCCGTGCTTCCTTTCCTGCGCGCGCCAAGACCAACGGCCCCTGCTCCCTCATGTCACCCATCTACCACCAATCAGCGAATGCCACGGCCCCTAAACTTACCCTTCCCCCTTCCCAGGGTATATAAGCAAGCACCCGACAATAAACGCTGAGGCTTGATCAGAACTTTGTCTTGCCTCCATTTTGTGTATCTTGTCCCGTCCTTCTCCCTCCCTCTTTCCTTTCTCCCTTTACCGGCAGGTAGTCCTCCCCTTACCCCCACGTTGTATGTCCCGCGGGTCGGGACACATAATGATTGCAGAAATGTCTTGCATTGACGTAGTGTCTTATAATGCACTCATATCTCATTTGGTATTCATAACAGCCCTTGCGTGAGATTCTTTTTCACAGATGTGGAAACTAAGGTTCAGAAAAGCTAAATGGCTTACCAAAATTTGCACGGCTAATCAGAAGCATGGCCAGAATTATATTTCTTCATATTTTTTATACTCTACCACACTGCTGACTTTGACTAGGATAATAAAATACTTTAATCATCTTTTGTTTTATAGAAAAGGCAGGGAAACCAAAGAATAATACCAAGAACCCAGTCACCATAAAATCATATTTGCATTTGTATTTTGTCTTTTAAAATTCTGTAATTGAAAGTATTCTCTTAAAGATCTGTTTTAAAATTTTAGGAATAATGATAGGGATGTAAGTTAATGATTAAAAAGCAGTCAGTTCTTTTTTCTTTTAAGAAATGAGAGAATTGTTCTATTATCAAATTCACAAGATAACCCAAAAGAAGCTTTTAGTTTTGATTAGGATTTCAGTTAAGCAAATGACTAAAGACATCTGAAATTTATATTCTTTCACTAGTTAATTAATTCTTTCATTCATTATTCAGCAATTGCATTGTTCCAAGTGCTATGCAGCATATGTTGCACTAATGATTATAAAAGAAAATTTGAGATACGTTTATAAACAAACCAAAATCAAAGGTGCAGTTAGATAGTTTGGCTTCCATGTGTAGAGAATTAGACTTTATATCATTTATTTATTATTTCCATGGAAATAGCAATATAGATTAGCATCAGTTCAGCTTCATTTCAAGAGAACAAAAGTTCAGTTTGTTGTTGGATAGCCTTTATTTCTCTATTTCATAGACGTATAGTTTCCTTCCTGACCTTGCGGTGCATGGGTAGGTAACAATTTGAAGTTTATTTTCATTAAAAAAGTCTGTATCATACATATAAGGATAAAAATAAACATTAAATGACATTGCATTAAAAATTAATTCCAGGCTCATGCCTGTAATCCTAGCACTCTGGGAGGCCGGGGCGGGCGGATTGTTTCATCTCAGGAGTTCCAGACCAGCCTGAGCAAGAGCGAGACTCCGTCACTACTAAAAATAGAAAGAAATTAATTGGACAACTAAAAATATATAGAAAAAATTAGCCGGACATGGCGGCGCATGCCTGTAGTCCCAGCTACTCGGGAGGCTGAGGCACAAGGATCGCTTGAGCCCAGGAGTTTGAGGTTGCTGTGAGCTAGGCTGATGCCACGGCACTCACTCTAGCCCGGGCAACACAGTGAGACTCTGTTTCAAAAAAAAAAAAAATTAATTCCATATTGTTGCTTTAGAGATTTTGGATTTGACTTTTTAGGAGACTTTTTAGAATTTGATCTATTAAGGTAATGGGAGTATGTGGTCCATATGTCTTATGCCAAGCTATACATCTGGAACACAAACACCAATCCAAGTTAACAAGAAGCGAGCCTGACCGTGTGTGTGATGGTGCTAAGACGGAGCCCCGGCAGAGTCCGGGAAGGCACCCCGGCATCCAGGGACAGTGTGCTGGCTCTCAGAAACCCCACAGGTCTCCTGTCATCTCATCAACTCTTCTGACCCTACCTTTTCGATAGAAGTAGGCCAAAGTCCAGTGCAGGAACTAAGTCCATCATTGCACAACTGGAATGAGCTACAAGCTCTAAGCAAACCTTACTGGTCTGACCTAGGAACCCACCACGTGTCTTAGTGTCCCCATGCACGATATTGGCTAAAGGAGCCATTCTCCATTCCCACTTTATGTCAATCGTTTTTGCTGATGTAAAATTTTTGATTTCTACATTTACATGTGGAAATTATTAAAATTTTAGTTGGCCTGCCATGGTAACAATTTCTGTAAACTAGCATTGGGGTTTTCTGTGAATATCAAATTTTACCTGTGGAAATGGAATACTCTAGCTCTCCCACAGTGTGTTATCGTTAATCCACGAGCCTTTGACTCAACTGTAATCCTGAAGATTCCTAATAACAGAAAGTGATTGCTTCACTGAGAATCAAGAAAAATAATGTTCATGACCCCAGAACAACATTTGCTTTTTAATGAGAGAATATTTCTCCTTTGACTATAACTTTAATTAAACTCTATTAACTATAATTTAATTTAAGCTGTTTAAATAGATCAAATGCTATTAAACTCAAAGAACATATTTTTTCAAAAGGTATTTAGTTCCTGGGCATTTTTCCTTGATCTCGCACAACATTAATTACTATCTACTTATTGTTAAATATATCATAAAATAAAATACAATGTATAAATTGCATCAATCTCCATAAAAGTAAACTTGAGGCAGAGCCATAAACTAACTAAAGTCGGAGGTAAAATAAAAAGGCAAAGTATATAATACATCTTCCAACACTTAGATCTCCATGGACAGTGAACAGATTTTATTCCATTCTTCCATTATTTCTATAGACATGAGAACAGACATTTTCACGTATGGAGCAGTATTATATAACATTCACATTTTATTATGTGATTTTCCTTCTTTTCCCCCTACTCTAATTTAATGTCTTTTTCCCAATGTAGAGCTTCTCTCTATCTATAATAATTTTCATAAATTTGCCAAGTCATATATTTTCCTTTCATAATTACTCACATAATTAAAGCACCCTGGCACATATTAGTAACCAGGGAAACAGTGATATTTAATTATATCCTAATGAACACTTGCAATTATACAATTTTAAAAATCCATAGGAAATTAAGGAAATGCTTTCCATCAAGCAGAATATTTCTTGAATTCTATTTTCAATAATATTATCAATTAAATCACATTTATAGAAGCTATAAATGTTAACCCTCAGAATATAAAATCTTTGATTCTTGGATTTGGAAGCAATTTTGGATTTCTTTGAGTCCAATTCTTTCATGATCTCAACAACAGATGTTTTATGAAACTTTTTCTAATTCGCAGTACATGCTTGTTAATGAGATATTGCTTAAGTGACTTCCTGTATGTAACGTTCATCATCAGAGAAGGCCGCGTGTTTCAATGCTAAGCAGTGCTAATTATTATATTAGCAGGTATCTCTGGAGCACCTAATATGTGCAAGATACTCTTCTAGATATTATGTGGGATATAAATTTGAGTCATATTTTATTTTTGGACATAAAGTGCCGACACTCAAGTAGAAGATATCACAAGTCTACATGAAAAAAATGGCATGACTGGACTGTAATATACAAACTGTATTCACTTGACAGTTTAGATTTCAGATGCTCTGACCTTCACTAAACAGTTGAGGCAATTGCTTGCACATCAGGGCAGGGATGATTCCATGCCACACACCATAACCTCCACTTTGAACTTCGTCTCTCCTAGGTCACCAAGGTTGCACCTTCTTGAGTGTGTACCTAAATTTTCTTTTCCTGCCAGCACATTTGTGTAGATACCTGGGAATTTATTTGACACTTCTCAGAGGCTCTTGTGTCTGACCACACTTTCAGTTCCTTATCTCACAATTCATGGGCAAGTAGTCCCCGTCCTCCCATCCAGTTTAAGATTTCAGACACTCAAGCACAGGTTCTAGTCCAGCTCCAGCCCTGCTGGAGCCAGTGGAGCCAGATACCTACCTCATGGAGAACAGTTGTTTATAGACCCTTGGGGGAAAATAACTGAATGTTCTTTTTTGAAAGGGCTCATTTCACCATTGGAAAGCCCTTTTGGTGAAGGCAAGAACTGTCAACCTTTTCAAATATGGAGGCTACTTTTAACATCCAAAATTTGTGGCCAGTCTTCTGGTAGCAGTTACATTATTAATATCTATTGGTAAAATAATAATAATAATTAACTATATTAAAATACTTTTATATTAAAACCTAATACTTTTTAAAACAGTGTCACTCATGCATGTGAGACATATTATTTACTCCAACGATAAGCAGTGCTTGTATTTGTAGCTTTGTTAAACCTTAGCAACAATTCCATGGACTCCCAGGGGTACATATTTCATGGAATTTTAACCATATGATAATAAAAATATAATTATGGAAACATACTATGTAAGCAAATTATTCGCCTTATCCCCTTTAGTCCTCAAAACAACTCTACAGGATTTGCACTATTTTTCTCTATTTTCTGGGTGAGGAAACAGGCTTCCAAGGAATGAGTCACTTGCCTTGAACATAGTTACAGGTAACAAAACTGGGGTTTGACTCCAGACCTGTCTGTCTTAAGGGCCTGGGACTCTATGACTACACAATGACATGCTCAGGCACCAGGAAGGTGGTTGCAGATTAAGGTAGAAAACTGTGAGGTGGCTGAGAGCAAGAACCGAATTCAGAATTACCCCTGTTACCAGCCCACCACCTCTGCTGTGCCAGCTGATATGTCGACCATTTCCCAAGCTACCAGGAACATGAAAGTGAAAGTGACAACAAAAAAAGGATTTCATTTCAGTTTCCTAAAATAACCAATGAGTTAATGTTAAATGTTGAATCTCAGTTGATTTCACTTATCGATACAATTTTATTTCTTAATACTTTGGCGGTACACGTCTACAGTTTGATAACCACCTAGGTTATCTGAAGACATTTCTTGATTGTATCTTCTAATCAAAACAAGATAATCATATAATTATTAATCTGGGTCCTCCAAGTGAAACCAAGAACAGTCAGAAGTTTAAATTATGATAAAACACAGGATATGCCAAGGATCATAAAGAGGAGCAAATATAATATTAAAATACTTTAGGAGTTAAGAGGAAGGAGGTGTTATTTTGACCTTACTAGGTCAGAAAAAGCTTTATGTAAAAACAAGTTAGCATATTTCCTGCCTGTTGAGTAATAGTTAAGCTCTGGGGACTTAGTGTTGATAAGGGGATGGGTCTCAAGACAGAAGGACCATTCTTTTATCATAAGACCCAGAACATACTGCAGAGCAAAAGGGGCAATGTTAATAATTGCACCAAAGCAACGGAAAAAACTGGGACTGTTCTGGGCAAACCGGCATGTGTGGTCACCCAAAGTATGGGGGAAAATGATAGAATAGCTCTACTGGCCACAGCAAGGAAGAAGAATAGTAAAAAATAAATTAGAAAAGAGCATTGAGACCATATTGTGAGGACTTTGAGTGCCAGGCAGTATTTTATAAAGTCTAGTCATTGAAAGTTTCGAACAGGTGGATGCATAATATAAACAGAACTGTCTTCCGGAGAGATGAAATTGACAGTAGAGAGTAAGAGGAATGGCAGAGAGCAGGCACTGGAAATATTTACTTCATATGCTCATGATTTCTTTCCTATTTAGGAGCCTTTCTTAGAGAATGTTCCTGGTCCACAGTTTACATAGGGATAGCTCTATGCTCCAAGTATCCTTATTTTTCCTGATCACATCCAATAGAACCAGGGGTCTACATATGATTTTTGCTAGTCCATAAGATACTTTCCTTTCAGAAATTCAGAATTGGGGCCAGAGACTGCACTGTTAAAACTGTGGGAATTCATCCTTTTGGAATACATGAGGTGGACCATGAACAAAAGGATGAGTTTAGCAGAGAACTGGTGTGTGGAGGTAGACCAAGTCTTCAAATGTGCAATGTGAAGCAGATCCATAGGGCTGTGTGTGTGTGTGAGAGAGAAATAGAGAGAGGGAGCATGGGAGGAGTCAGGGAAGGACAAAAAGGGAGAGGAGAAGGGGAGGGAAAAGAAGAGAGATGCTGCCTGATAGCTTTGAGGCCCTGCAATACCTGCTTACTACATGATCCCCAACATTCCTCAGTGTTGTCATCGTTAACTACTCTTGTCTTAATCTAATTTGATTAAGTATATTTTCCTTGACAACGAATATGCTCTAAGATAAAGTAGGAATAGTTCTCCAGTAAGAGCCACCTATTGATTCTAGATCTGCATATTTAAACACAAATTTCCTTCTGCTCATAATAGCCCTTCAAATATTTCAAAACAGACATTGTTGTTTCCTCCAGTTTCCTCTTCCTCAGGCCAAGTATTTCTTTCTTTAGCAACACCTGTTCTGTCATCTGTTTCTTGTTAAAGATGGTACTCAAAATGGAGCATCATATTTCCAAAATGTTCTGACCAGTACAAAAGACAGTCAGGCTATTTTTTTTTTCCACAGCCTTCTTTTCTTCTTGCATCTCTTGGCAACAGGGGTAAGAAAATTAAAGCACTTACTGTCTCTGACTCTCTTTCAGCTATGGGAGTGGGGGTGAAGAGGATTTGTAGTATATTTCTAGCTAATGATATGTTGGAAGTCTCTAGTAATATTCCTTCATGAATAAAAGGACAAAAATTCACTAGAAGAATAATTATTTATTCTTCTTTTGTCTAGGATGAAGACAAGATGCCTGGAAGTGTAGCTCCCTTCATGCAACCTTGAGGGTGTACTGAGCATGCTGACGCGGGAAGACAGAAGGAGCCTGGGTCCTGGATTCTGTCATCGGGCTGGTATGCCCTCCATGGGCTGCAATCACCACACTGCTTATTGCATGAAACAATAAGTGCCTTTTTGTTTACAGCCATGTAGTACATTTTTCTGTAACTTGCACAGAGATCTTAATTGATAAACTTCCTAATGCCTGAATGTGATATGTTTGTAAATATAATTTAAGATTATATTAGCTTTTAAATCATCCATATCATATAAACACTGTAATTCATTCAATTCTAGTGAAATTTCCCCTAATTTTCAAATTTGTCTTCTGTGATAAATATTCATAATTCCAAGCTATAAAACAAAAAGAATTTAACTCCATTTCCTAAACTCTGCCTATTCTGAATACCTGTGTTTCTTCCCTCTTCTACAAAAAGAAAGAGAAAAATCAATGTCTGATAAATTGATACAGAAAAATATGGAAGATTTTCAAATACAGCGGAAGATTTGAAAATCTCAGGCTAGATTGTAGATAAGATAAAAAGAAGAGTAAACCACAATTCGAGTGCAGTTTTCTTCTAGCAGGAATAATCAAGCCTGTTCTCAAGTAAGTAAAGACAAAGCAGGATGAGTGAAACCATGTTCTAAAATAATAATCTGTATAATTTTAACGTCTATAAATATTTGCTATTCTGAAACCGCAATAACATGGAGCGACTCTAGTAGAATAGAAATGGGGTGTGTGTGTATGTTCAGTTTATAGAGGGCTCAAGATGGGGCCCCTCCCAACCCTGGTTCCCTGTCGTCTGTGCATGGCATGAGATGGTGTAGAAGTTCCCATCCCCAGAAAGGGGAATCAAGACCAGGGCAAGGAAGAGGCCGAGTGGGCAGCCTCGGGTCGGGAGCCACTGCAGGCACTGTGGGGTTCGGCAGCAGGTGCAGGCAAGTGTATCAAGGTGGGGAGCACTGGTAGACGCAGAGGGGAAAAAGCCTTCACCTAGAGGTCACGTGAAGGGCACATCTCTGTGAGACCAGAGAGGAGCTAAGGGCTGTGAGTGTCTCAAGCACCTCCCACTCCTGTCATCCAGGATATTTTCCAGAAATTATTCATTGCTCAGAAACTACCTGGGCAGAAAGGAAATGGTAAAGAGGTGGAGAATAAACAAGAAAGCACATGCCCCCAAATAGACCACGTTAATCTGCAAGAGACCAAGCTTTAAACAAAAATAGACTATGTTACCTAGAATGAGTATTTTTCCGTTGTTGTTCAGAGACATAAGGGCTTGTTCTGAAATTGTTTTTCTTAATATAATTACCATCTGAAATGACATCTGATATAGTGTGCAAGTTTTAAAGCTACTTTAAGTAGCCATAACTGAATTAAGAAAGTGTGTGTACAAAGTCATATGCGAGTACGAAGAGGGAGGATCTCACTTATAGTCGGAGATTAAAAGGTGACATTGGAACAAAGCTGTAGAGGATGTGCATGGATTTTAATGGGAGAGGAAGAGAAGAGTGAAAAGAATACCTTAGAGGCAAGAGGCTGGAGTAAAGGAACAGGCTGGCATGGGAAAAGCAGGTTGTCCGTTGGAGCCTGTATTTATCGACTGAAGCATTAAGTTTCAAAGTTGGAAAGGACTTTACAAATGAATATTTAAAAAATCTGGTCTTCTCTTTTTACAAGTGAGGCCACTGAGGCACAGGGAGAGTGGAGGGCTCTGTCGCCCTCACACCAGCGACAGGGTTTGATCTTGAACCCTCGGTATCCAGGCGCACGTCGAGTCCTCGATTCTCTACAACACTCACCAGAACTGGAGAGGCTGTAACGTGGGCTGTTATTTCAGGGGCTGCAGAATGTCACCGAGTGTTTCTGAGGAGAAGATTTTCAGAAAACTAATCTGGCTGTGGAGTACAAGGACAGACTGAGGCAAAAGAGAAGGGCCTGTAAAGGATTCTTGCAGTTGTTCAGGGAAGAGGTGACAGAGCTGTGCCATAGCACTCAGAATAATTATCCTTTTTGGATTATAACTATCATTCCTCCCTAAGCTATTTCCTAAGGATCTCTGGTTTCCTAGAGCCTAGAATAGTGTTCAGGGATTCTTGAATGAACTCTTTAATGAATGAGTTAATCAGTGAAAGTTAGTGACCCTAGAAATGCAGAAGGAGGTGTTAATAAAAGAAATATTTTGGAGTCTCATGACATAAATCGGCAGTCAGACTTTGAAGGAGAAACATTGAGTCCATTTGGATCTATTGAGTTTGATGTACAGAAGTGGCCTCCACATGTACTTCTCAATCAGGCAATTAGAAAGTGGACCTGGAGCTGTAAGAAAGGCTAGGGATGCAGATTTATAGACCTGGGGGGAAAAATCAGGAATATGGTGTCAGCTATTTCAAGACTGTACACAGGGCTCTTTACGTAATTAGCAAACGGAAATGGGTCCTACTCTCCTCTCACCACAGTGACCGTCCCCTCCAGTGAAAGTTTGTTGTTTGTTTGTTTTTTAGCACTTCTGCAGCACACATGTGAAAGTTCCTTGGTCTTAATTCAGCCGTCATAGTCAGCTAAATGCTGAAGCTGAATAATGCCTGGGTGTGGTGCTGTTTACTGAAACAAGTGATTTATTTTGTTGTCTAAATTTCAAATACTTTAGTATGTTTCCTAAGAAGTCATCCGATTTGGAAAATTATTGCAAAAATAAAACTGGAGGACAAGAACTGAACCCCTGTCAGCCAATTGAAGTGAATTATTAAGTGTATCAGTTTTTCTAGAATATTTTTACTAGACTTAGAAAATCTATGTCTACTAATCTACACTAATAAGTGCTGAGAAAACATTTAAATTGCTAATTTGAAGATGTGTCAACATTGTAGCTATATGTCTCAGTCCTGCTCTTGGTGGGGGAAAAAAAGGAAGAAAGGGGAAAAAAAGTGGAACAGAATAGTAGCCCAAGAAGAAAAGTTCAGGGAAAGGACTCTTTTTATATGGTTTTTAAAGACGGGAGACTTCACACCAGCAATAGCATTGCAGCTATTGTCACATTCCAGATGTTTATTGTATGGAATTAATGGTAGCAGTGAGTGGAAATGTTTTGGCATGGCAGCTGACTTTAACTTCATAGCCCCCAGCCTGCAGATAAGCTGAGAGCCTTCACAGACCGTCCTTTGAGAACCCCCAGTCTGATGGCATCCATGCTGACCTTGATGTCAAGGGACTCACATTCTTGTTATGGCTCTGTCTGTGGCTAACCATATGTCCCGGGGAAAGTCATTTAGCATCTGCTTTGGTTTCCTGTCTGAATACCTGACCCTTCCTGCTTTATGGGGATGTTGCAAAATGAATTGAGAGAAGGTATGAGAGAATGCTTTGTATTCGTGTAAGAGAGGTGCTCTGTGATTCTAAAGGATTATTATTAATTAATGCAGAATAAAGACTATAAACTAAGCTGAACAATAAATAGACCTGATGAAAGTGCTCGCAGTTTCCTGCTCTGAATAACACAAATCTCTGCCTTGGCTGCTATTAGCACCAAATTATCCCAGCTACTTGTTCCAAAAGTTTAATCAGTAATTTTATGTGATTGCACATTTGGTAATGTTTAAAAGAATGTGCTCAGAGATGAAACTCATGTTATCTAGGGACAAGTTGATCCAAGGATAGGACTTTTATAATTAAGAGCAGCATTTTATATATCGCCGCCACAACAAGCACTCAAATAATTGATGAAACAATGGGACAGTAACCAAGTGCAACTTGATGTCGATTGTTGTGCTTAAAGATTACTCCCATAAACAGCCACAAAATGTTTGCCTACAAAGGACTGCAATATCTTGCAGCAGATCTTTTATTTGTAGCTAATGACTGAATCTATCTCATGTAATTTCTAAGTCAGGAAATCTGTGAAAATATATATACGAGAGGTTGAAGACCTGAAAATAAAAGCCACTCAACTTTAGCCCTGAGCAGTTAAATTTATATTTAACAGTGATTAAGTACCAGGATCATATAAGAGGTTGTAATTTCATCAGGAAGCATGAAAATGGCCATGTTCATTTTTTAACTGAACTAAACAGATTTAATGTTTTCCTAAGAAAGGAAGAAGAAATTGAACTGTTAGCAGGTTACAAAAAATTCTAGTTGACTAAATAGAAACTAATTTTGGAGGGAGTCAATAAAAATGTTTTCTTTTATTGGGTAGTTTCTACAATATCCCTGAATCTATAACTTTGTGATTTATAGATCAGTTATCCAAATAATATAAATAGGAAAAATTCTGGTTTAGCCTCATCCGCAGCTGCTCCAAAGAGGCCCAGCCATCAAGCCAACTGTCAGGGGGTTTCCGAAGCTGCAGTATCTTAGCAATGGGGTTGCCTCCTCCTGGAGTGTTCTTCTCTTCCCCTGTCTGGTTAACTCATGTTTATTCCTGGAGAGTCAAATCATCATTGCTCCTTCTGTGACGACCTCCACACACCCCCTCCCCCATCTCTTGCTGCATCACAAATGAGGTCCTCATCCTCTCTGTTCTCAGAGCTTTATGCATTTGTCTGTATTTTATCCTGTATAGAGTTTTGAAACTTGCCTAGACTGCCTCCTCCTATAAAGCCGGAGATCAATAGCTATATTTTCACTTCTGAATAGGTTTCATCTCTTTGTTGTTGTCACACAGAACTGCCTTCTTCAGTCTCCACCTCACTTTCTTCCAGATCTACCCAATGTTACAGGCTTTGGGCTTGTTGCTTCATCTTTGTGTTCCACTTAGCCTTTGTATCACTTGAAACATTTTAACTCAATTCACTCTGGAGTGGATCTTTCTGCTTCAATCCACCTCCATTATGATTTTCTAGCCGAGCCTGAGGTCTGGCTTCTAGCACTCAAGTTCCACCTTGAGTCTACTGGACCAGAATCCCAGTAGCGCAGGGGTGGAGGCAGAAAGGGCAGGTAAGGCATTTATTATGTTGTTCCTTGATGGCTGTTTCACTTCTTTGTCTTCTCCAACTGACTATAAGTTCCTCGAGGGCAGGGCTTTTGTTGTTTTCATCTTGGCATCTAAAAACACTGATGCAACTCCTAGTACTTAGTAAATGCTTAACAAATGTTTATAGAATAAATAAAATTTATTTATTTAAAAATAAATAAATTTATTCTTCATACAAGGAAGACAGATGAAAGTGTACAGATGTATTGGGCAGAATGAAGACCTCATTTTCCCTCATCTCTGTGTTTTTCACCAATGTCGGGGCATTTGATGGCTCAGTGAAATTTACTTTGAAAACCTAGTAGTCCTCTAGAGGACTCTGATGTTCATATTTTCTAGTTACTTATTTGTAATCTGTCACCATCTAGAGTGGAGAACTCTGATCTGAAAGCTGATCTCAGGTTCTCTTGCCAAGGAGACTAGAATCTGCCCTGTACCCACAGACCATTTGCTGGCGTACTATTTTGCCTGTGAACTAAGTTCCTATGTGGCAGCGTCTACCATGCTGATCATTTATGCCTCCGACATGAAGCACAATGTCTATAACAGGGGAGATGCTCAATACGCATTTGTCGAAAGGCTGAATGATGACCTCCAGGGTTCTTGTCTGCCAAGCATCTCCTGCCCCAGGTCCTCTGTCATAGACCGTGCACACCCACTGGGGAATCACCGTCACACGTGGCAGCCAGTGCATCCTGCCCATGCACACAGCCCATCTCTGGGCTTTGTGTGCTGTGTCTGGTGCATCTGGCTGTGCTTCTGAGCCCATCTCTACAGACAATGCTCCCTGTATTGGTGCCCCCTAACATTCTGGGCTTCAAATCAAAGGCTGCCTGTCTGTTTTTCTTCCACTCTCCCCAAAGCCCAAAGTGGTCCATTAACGTCTCTTGTCTGTGATACTCTTTATGATATTCTACAGCTCACAGCACCCACTTGGCCCACAGATGTGGGCTGAATTAAATTAAATTTGAGTTGGCAGGGTTGGGTGCTCCCTTTCCTGTATTCTCATGGACTGCGCTCAGTGGGCCCCTGATGAGATGGGGGAAGAACCTGGCAGCGTTCTGTCCACACAGCTCTGCATGCTGCTTGGACATTCGCATACCTTCTTCATGAGCTTTGGAATAGGGTGTCAACAGGAACCCATGTCCTCAATGGGAATTTGAATTTTAACTTGAAGTTACAATTAAATTGAAAATAAATTCAAGCCAGATCTGCTTCCTAATTATCATTCGAGGTTGAAACAAGTTTTTAAAAGTGAAGCAAAGTCATCTTAGTGATTCCATTTACAACATGGGTAGCCAAAATTCCCGGAGAGCCAGATTCTTTCCGTCCTTCCTCCCTCCAAGTCACACCCCACTGAAATAAGCCATGGCAGGATAAGTTGTGTTGTCTGTTTTGATATAATTTTTAGATCTCTTCTTTCTAAGTTCATTAAAGCACTTTTCCCCTTGTAAGTGTACGTTGTTAGCCTTGGGGTTCTGGCCAAATTCCAATTTGAGCAACTAATTACATTTCACTGCTCAGCCCTCCCTGCAGTTCCAGACAGGGAAGGTGCGTTCTTTGTCTTCCTCAGCAAGTCACTGCTGACGGTGAAGCAGCTGTTGCTGCCTCCCCAGAGGAGAGGAGGTTCAGAATCGGTGAGAAAGCTTCCTGCCTCTTTGAGGGAGCTGCTTGCAAAGTGATTTGGGACAAAAGGCATCGCTGGGAATGTGAGGAGTTTTTTTACTACAGCAGTCTGTCTCCAAGCCATCCATCACGCTTCTTTTGAACCACGGGCTTAGCCCAGAACAAAATGGGAAGTGATTGTGTTTTCTTGAAGAGCTGTTCCTAAATGTGATGGCTTCCTTTGAAGCCCAGTCAAAGGGATGTTTTTATTTTGTTTTTGTTTTTCTGAAATCCCACCAGTTCCCCTTACCTCCTACAAGACCTCACACCACAGCCTGACATCATGCCTGATACCTAAGTGGCTGTCTTCACAGCTAACAAAAGACAAAGAACACACAGATGTAGATTATTCTAAAGGAGTAAGTTAGAGAAATGAAAGGGGCTTTCTTTTTAATTTCAAATAGCAAAAGCAACCAATATTCTTTGGAAAGTGAACGTGATTTGATAACACAACACTCAAATTCACTAGTAGAGGTTCCCTGTGACATGATCTAACAAGTCAGAAATTCACTAAGTGTAGTTATATCCTGAAAGTTATTTTGAAAAGGTGGAGAGAATAACCCTTTCTAGATGTGCACTCTATGTTTTACTTGGCCCAGACAACAGTGCTTGATGGAATGATAATTGGATGTTGATGAAAAACATCAATCATCATTGCATTGTGACTTGAGTTATATTTGTTTTATGGTAAACTTTAGGTTGTGAAATAAGCCATTCAGGTTGGGGAACAGTTGATTTTGTTTTCCAAACTCCATTCTTTCACTTATTAGGTAAGAATCAGTCATTCCTTATATCAATTCGGCTTACTGAACATTCCAGGATTACTCACGCAGGTTTGAAGCATTTGTCTAGCAAAGGAAAAAAACATTTTTTTTCGGGTTGTTGTCTTTTGAACTGTGCTTCCTAAAGCTCGTGATTCTAGGTGCAGCCCTATGGTTAACATTACCATTGTCGCAGCAAGCTTCATTTACATTTTCCAGAATAGGTCATTTATGCTGCTCTGGGATCAACTACCTTTGTGTTCATTTCTCGGTGGCAAATGTCAGCCTCACAAACGTACGTCCCTACGTGAGGGGTGCACTAAGTCCCCTCGCATGCTTAGCTGTCATGTAGGAGAAACAGTATCTCCTCCTCACCATTTCATTCTTTTCCCTCCTCAGCCTTCCCCCGGAAGCAAATCCTCACACCCTTGATTTCACCAGTCACTCCTTCATCCCATAGCTCATCCTCGGGTGTAAACACACTGTCTCTGCCAGCTGGTTTCTGATTCCCTCTCCTGCCCTTTCTCCTCTTCCATCATCCCAGGAAATCCCTGTCTTTGTCACTCCGCTCATTGCATCATCAGGAGCCTTATCTCAGCCTGACACTAGAAACTTGTTCTTGAATATCTCCCTGCCTGGACTGTAAGCAACGAGAGGGCAGTGTTCTCATCTTCATTTGCTCAGTTTTTTTTTTTCTTTGCTGATGGCTTTTTACATTTTTCCAGTGTCTACTCTAGTGCCTGAAAAAAGACAATGTTTATAAGATAAACAAACAAACAAAAACCACTAGAGAAACCTCAAGTACTTTCAGCTTTCCTTACAAGACATACCTTTTTTCAAGTACCAACAGTCAAGATGTTTAGATCGCATGTGGGAGGGAACACAACTTTAATTCCTCAATTATTTAGTTTTTTTCATTTCCTGTGTTGCATTAGTTAGGAATGTGGCAACAGTATGATTTCTTCTAATTTATTTATTTTTATTGAGAAAGATATTTCAGTTACATAGTGTGGTTATCTAGGTTTTTGTGAGCTACTTGAAATGTAACCACCGTCATTCTGCTGTTGAAAGGGGATTTATTGAGTTGGGCATCATGCTAAGTACTTTTGCATATTTTAATCTATTTCATCCTCACAATAGCTACGTAAGGTTGATATTTTTAATACTCATTTTACTGAATAAGGAATTGAAGATCAGAGAGGTCAAGTGGCTTGTCAAGGTCACAAAGTCAGTTAATAAAATTGTCAGGAAGATCTGTATGACTTTAAAGCCCATGCTTTCTCTGTTACATGAACTGGATTACAAATAAATATTTTGAGAACAAGTGAAGAAGGCTTTCTAACTAAGTCCTATTTTAAATTAGTGGGGTCAACATTCTGATGAAACTAGCAATAAGAGGGAAACAGATTAGTCAATAATTGAACTAAAAGTTTTGTTCACCAGATTGACCCTTAGTTTGTACTGACAAAATTAAACATATAATAGTTTTGGTGTGACTGTAGCTACAGCTGTGTTTAACCAAAAATATGCCAGTCTAATAAAAGCTCATTTGTCGATTAAAACCAAAAATTCAAACTTTATGATTTGAATTTGGAAGGTCAAAAGCTAGGGCTCAGGCTGGCAGGCAGATGTCTGAGGGAGCCTCTAGATCCACAGAGAATAGAGCAAAGACCCTGTTAAATATTATCCAATAACGACCCGGAGTTTTAGGAGCTGGGAAAGTTGTCAAAAATATGGAACTCACATGAAGGCAATTCAGGCACTGCAGCTGAACTGGATCATTTCTGTAGAGGGGCGTTTTTGATGGAACAGCAACCATAGGATGGCTCTCATTCCACAAGATGTTAGAAGTGTTTGTTGCCTGTCAGTTTCAAACAGATAAAGTTAAGTATCTTTCTGACTGTTTCTGTGTGCAGTCTGAATGTTAGTATTTTAAAAAGCAAAAAGCAAAAACACAGGTGAAGTCAGCAAGAATAATTTATTTACTTAACTGGGACTTCATGATGCATGATATGCAACAATTAAATTGATTGGATTTTTCAGTTTTCAATCAGTTATTTCAGCATTGTACCCTCCCAGTTAGAACAGAATGCATTTGAAATATTAGAGAAAGCAGCTCACAGATTCGTCTCTTATATAGGCCTCACGTACCCAGAAACACTTTGAATGGTCCGACTAAGTCTTTATTTACATACTTATGCAATTTTCTTTAATCTTGGGATTTCAAAGAGCTTTATCGAGTTGCTTTTTGAGTTGAGTAAGCCTCACAACTTCCCCAAACACTGTATTACAATATTACAGATGAACCAGAGGAAGAAGCAGAATTTCAGTTTCTTGGGTGGATTTTCTTTGTGTCTGAAATTAGTTAATAAAGCAAGAGTGATGCCACATATAAAAGTTTCTTTCTTGAAAAAAATTAAAATTTTTATTTTGGAATAATTTTAGATTTACAGACAAGTTGAAAAGGTAGTATGAAGTTTCTGTACCTTTCACCCCGTTTCTCCTAGTGTTAACACCTTATAGAACCATGCACATTTGGGAAAACTGAGAAGTTTAACATGGGTATATTACTATCAACTACCCTACAGACTTTATTCGGACTTTGTCAGTTTTTCTATTAATGCCCTTTTTGTGTTCCAGGTTCCAGGATGTCACATTGCACTTAGTTCTCAGGGTTCTCAGTCTTCTCACCTGGGGTCCCTGACAGTTTCTCAGATTTCTCTTGTTTTCATGACCTTGATGCTTTTGAAGAATACTGGTCAGGAATTTTGAAGAATGTCCCTCAGTTTCAGTTTGTCTCATGTTTCTCTCCCAGTCAGGACTGGGATTGTGGATTTTTGTGAAGAGTACACAAAGGTGAAGCACCACTCTCATCACTTTCTGTCAGGAAGTACATGAGACCAACATGACATCACCTTGATTGCTTGTTTAAGGTAGTGTTTTTCGGGTTTTCTCACTTGTAAAGATATTTTTTTTCCCCTTTTCTCACTGTTTTTATCCTTTTCCCTCTGTATTCTTTGTAAGAGAATCACTAAGTCCTAAATCCGGCACACACTCCAGATGGGAGGGACGGCTAACCTGGAGGGGGAATATCTACATGTATTACTTGGAATCTTTTCATAAGGGAGACTTGTCCCTTCTCCTTTTACTTACTCCATCATTTATATCAGCATAGACTCATTTATATTTATTTTATGTTTGGGAGTATAATCCAAGAACATGGTATTTATTTTATTGCTCAAATTGTTCTATATTTGACTATTGGGAGCTCTTTGGGATTGGCTTCTAGGTAAAAGCTTGTTTTTGAATAATTTGTTCTTTTAAAAAAGTCTACTCTTCAGTATAGTGCTATGCAGTCACACATCCCACCAATGTTTTGGGGGTTTTTACAATGTCAAGGTACTGTGCCAAGAAAATATCAACCTATATTTATTGAACTCCTTCTATTTGCCAGGTGCTTATGGACATTATCCCATTTAATCTTTAAAACAGTCCTAGGAGGTATCATTATATCCCTCTAGGAGATGAAATAACTGAAGTTCAGAGAATCTAGACTAGCTTCCCCAAATTAGTAAGCAGCAGAGAATTGTAGAAGTGTTACATCCCTGGTAGAAATAACCAGCATTTTCTTTTTCTTTATTTATTTTTCTAAATCGTCAATCCTGGCCTAATATAACCAGCATTTCTAATGGGAGGCAGTATGTTTCCAAAGATTTAAGAATATGATAATTTACAGTAAAGACAGTGCTAAAACATATCTTGGCATCAAACAAACCTAGGTCCTTTCGGTTGCCAGGAATTTCCAATGCCCTCCTCCCCTCATGATTCCTGTTATACTTTTCCAGCATCTGGTTATATTAATGAAAAAAAAATAGATTACCAATATCTATTCGGTGTACAATTCTGTAAATTTTTGGTATACTTTTATAGGCCTTTTTGTCTTATGTCCCTATTTTTGTTTTATACTCCTTTTTTTTTTTTTACATTTGCGCTGCTGGTTCTCAAATACAATTTACTAGAGGGCATTATGATTTGCCAGTATCCTCTTCTCTGTTTCTAAGAATGGCCCATGTAGGTGCTAGGCATAGAACAATGATGTGGAATCTGTGGGTTTCTTGAGAGAAATTAAGATAATAATCAATTTGCCATCTTCAGTTAACACACTTTTACTATGCACAATATATGCACACGTGTACACCCAGACTTATACACAAAATTGCAGCTGAAGCTACACTCTGGCAATAGCAGATAACAGTTATAGAGGGAACGTCAAACTGTAGAAATAAGAATTGATGGGCAAAAAGTATTATGCACAAGTGAGGGATGTTAAATCAATCTTTTGTTTGTCCAGGAGTATGAGAAAAACATGGTTTATATTAAAGCAAGAGGGATTTCAGTTGCATGTAAATAAATAAAGAAGAATCCCTTACAAAACAGGGAAAGTGGAATGTAAAGCCCTCATAGTAAGAAAATAAACTAGCCTTGATGAGGTGTTGTCAAGAACATCATTTCTAAAAAGGGTTGCCAAATTCAAATAAATAAATATGACTTTTCTGGGAATGGAAATAAAATGAAGAGCAGTCTTTACTCTTAAGGAGATGTGAAGGTTTTTAGTAGAATCACGAGCGTATAGAAAATTGACACACACATACAAAAATTTTAATTTTAATTTCAACATATGTCTCAATCAGCATAAGCCCACGGTAATACTCAGTAATTGTGCAGAAGGTAAGTAAGGTGAGAAGAGCACTTAAATATGTTAATTTCCAAGCACACTGAAGAATCAAGTGCTTATCAGCTTCACAGCGTTCCTAACAACCGGCCACTGCTTCGGAGGACTGCGTGGGTGCTGTGGTTTCTATGTGAGCTGGGACCTAGTGGCAGAGAACTGATACCGACCTACCAGCTCTGCACTTTCCAGCTGAGAGGGAAATATGCATTGCCACACTGCAGTTGGCAGTGAGTCTCACCAGTGATGAAAAGTGTGGCATTAGCGACTGGCTTATGCGTTAAAAACATTTTTTTAAAGGCTCATCAGTTTTTCTCCAGTATATTTGTGGGTTTGTGTGGGATTCTTGTCACTGGCGTAAATGTCCAGTCATCTGAAAATGGGAAATTTGGCAAATTGACTTTTGAAGACCCTTTTCATTCTATAATTTTAGAATTTAAAATTAATTTTATTCCATTCATATTCTACTTTTAAATTGTGTAACACATTATAATTGTGAAGTTTTTAGAAAAAATAGAAAAAAGGTCACAGGCCTACACAGGAATTTACAACAAATAAAGGAGATAGACATATATGATAATAAAATACCATAATGTGGAAGAAACAATGGTTTTAAGAGCAATTATACTTACTATTTGTCGAAGTATAGAAGAGAGAGACCCTGGGGGATGCCTTTACAAAAAGAAGAAATATTCGAAATTCCATGGTGTAGACAAAATATCTATGCTACCAAAACTGTCAGTCTAATGTCTCATATTTGGATCCTAGGAAGAACCATATATATAGTTCGATTATTTACTGATTACTTGGGATAGGACATTTCTTGAGAAGAGAAAACTGACTAAATTATCTGATTGAGTTTTGTCCCTCTGTAATCTGGATTTTTTCCAGAAATAGAATTAGATAGTATGCTTGCAGACATGCTTATTCTTGTTGCCTCATATCCTATTTACCTTTTCCAAGCTGAGAGTGTACTCAATTAAGTTATGTTACACCATAGAGTCATTGGCAGTTAGGGCTTGGATGGTGTGTAGTTTGTTTTAACAACCAGTGTTTGAGGCCAGACCATTATACCAGGCTAGCACAGACATGCTTCTCATTAGCCCATCTATTTTAAAGGGAAACACACTGTATGCTGAGCTAACTGAATTTCCACTCACTACAGCAAACCCAGCCTGAAAATGGCCTCAAGGGGACTTCACTTCAGATTTTATTAAAGTTCATCAACTACATATTATACAGATACATAAAAATAGATTAACAATCATAAAAGAATGACTCATGTTTATTACCTTGAAGAATAATTGCATAAGACTAAAAAAATAGGAAGCATTGCCAAAACCTTAATAAAGTTGAAGACAACTACTTCATCTGTCAAGCACAGCAAAAACAGATTTTTGGGAGAAGGCCACATTATATCTATTAGCTGAGCTATTATCATATAAAATTTTGTTGATGATTTTAAGGAAATGAGAGTCAAAATTAAATCCAGAAAAATGATCATACTTATAGAACCGTTCGTCCTTTGTGGCTAAAATGTAGGTGACATATGTTCATTGTCTTGCACAAAATGCCCAGGTACTTATGGACAAGAAAGTTCAATCCAATAGAAAGAAACCAAAGTGCAAACATCTTCATGTCTGTGTATAGGTGTTATGGGCTGAATTGTGGCCTCCCCCAAATTTTATGTTTATGTCCCAATCCCCATTACCTCATAATGTGACTGCATTTGGAGGAGGGTCTTTACAAAGATAAGTTAAAATGAGATCATTAGGGTGAGTCCTAAATAATGTGACTGGCCCTAATCCAATCAGAAGAGGAAATATGAACGCACACACATGCTGAGGGAACAAGACATGAAGACAGGGAAAAGATGGCCATCAACAAGCCAAGAAGAGAGGTCTGGAAAAGATCTTTCCCTCACAGCCCTCAGAAGGAACCAACCCTGCTGACATCTTGATCTCAGACTTCCAGCCTCCAGAACTGTAGGAAAATAAATTTCTATTGTTTAAGCCATCCAGTCTGTGCTACTTTGTTATGGCAGCCCTAGAAAACTAAACAGGAATACCTGAAAATGTAGCTATCTGCCAATCACTTACTCCCTATCTTTTGAGAATAGGTTTAGGCCCTGTCCCCCACTAATGTTTGCAGGACTGGGGGAAAGAGAACAAATGGAGGCCTATATGCCACTTAAGAAAAAGAAAATATTAATTTACCAAATTATTCTCTCATGTAGCATGAATGAGATAGATTGCTGCATAATGAAATACTGTTTCTAGTAATTTAAATATTTAACAATTATAAATCAAGCTAACAGACTGTTACATACAAATGTTTTATCTTTTTGTTTGACATAGTTTTATGACAATAATTGAAAAATATATTCAGCCATGGTTTTAATTATTATTGCACACATGCGTGTTCAACTGACGAGCTGGCAAAGTTTGGGGTAGTAAAATAAAGATATACATAGTATATAAATTGTTACATATTTATCCATTTAATTTATTTTGTCTTCATGGCAGCACAACCACTAACTGAATAACTGTAAGCAAGATTTTTTGATTTATGTTCTATTGTAATTAAAGTGAACACAATTTGAATATATCTTCATCACAGTATAAATTAAATAAAATGTAATTATTTTCAAAATATACAATTTGAATATATTACCATCAGAAATGTAAATCAACTAGAATGTAAACATTAAAATTCATAGAAAGTTTTTTTCTAAAATATGAAATATCATTTAAGATTAAAATGCAGACTACAACTTAACAACTAATAAAAATAAAAGCTATAAATCTAAATTATTTAAATAAAACTAACATTTTTGAAAATTTAATTAATTAAATATTTAAACAATGAAACTATTCACAATTTTCTTGTTCAGTGTTCACCTAGTTGCCCAAATAAAGAATATCACACCTACTGCAAGTCTGACATAGACATACATAGAAAGATAGGTAGATATAAATATACAAACAAGTTTAGGAATAATATGAATAGTTTAATTTTGCAAAATGTTCCTCAGCTGCTAAGTAAAACTGTGTGACTACTGTACTAAATCACACACGTTTTGGATCACAAACTGGACCCACAAATCAGAACATGAAGAGTAGTAAGTGGACACTCAGCACTACTGGGGAACAATACTTTATTATGCAACAACGTGTTTCATTCATGCTCTTTGAGAGAAAATATTTGACAAATGAATTAATCTTCTCTTTTTCTTAATTGTTTCCACTGCTTGTGCTCCTTCTGCACTCAGAACAATTCTCTACCAACCCACATATTCCTGACATTCATAGATAGATGCGTTTTGTTCTAACAGCACAGGGCAATCAGTTAGAAAAAGCGTTTTCTTGGAGACTGATTTGTGTTGGTCACAGAGCAGACGCTTAGGCTCCCAGGTTGTACTGTGGTGGTGCTGAACGCCAGACCCCAAGATACAGAGGCATACAAACTTTCTTTGATAAATAGACATTTTTGTTTGTGGCTGTGTATTCGTGGCCATATTTTTGTGTTTGTTCTCTGTGAGGGTCTCTGAAGGGTGGGGAACAAGACAAGGGCCTGCCTTCCTGCCTGTGTCTGAGGGCTGAGTATTGTACCCCACAAACTCATGTTCACCCAGAACCTCAAAATGTGACTTTATTTGGAGGTAAAGTATTTGCAGATGTAATTAGTTAAGGATTTTCAGATGAAACCATCCTGAATGTAGGGTGGAGCTTAAATCCAGTGACTGGTATCCTTAGAGGAGAGGACACAGACACATCACAGGGAAGGAAGGAGGCCACATGAATCAGGGAGAGGTTGGAGTTACGCTCCTAAAAGCCAAGGAATGCGAATGCCAGGGGCCACTAGAAGCTGGAAAAGGCCTAGAAGCTTCTTCCCTAGAGCCTTTGGAGGAAAGCATGGCCCCCCTGACACTTTGATTTCAGCCTTCTAGCCTCCCAAATTGCGAGAGAATAAATTTCTTTTGTTCCAAGGCAACTTTTTGTGGTACTATGTTATGGGATCCTTAAGAAACCAATATATACTAGTCACAAATGGATGTCCTCTGACATTGACTCTTTTAGTAACCAGTAAAAATAATCCAAAAAGTGTTTTTGTTTTCAGGTATTGTAATAATTTTTATATCAGTATGATGGAATCCCATTATATGTTAATTTAATTTAATTTAATTCAACTTTTCAAAAAAAAAAAAGAGAAAACTGAAAATTTCAACAAGTGTTAGCAAATAATTTGTTTATCATTCAAAAAGCATGTATCCCATTAGAATGAACTTCAGATTTGAAATATGCATCTGTGGTCCTTTATCAGTCTAGTTTTCTCATGCCTCCCACAGTGTAAGCATCTATCTATCTATTTATCAATCAATCATCTGTATAAGTTGTAAAACATGCTTCCTAAATACAAACAAATTAATACACCTGTGCTTTACCAAAGTATAATCTGTTCCAACACTAGTGGAAGTGACCCAACTGTGTCGAAATTACTTACTGCTATGTAATCCAGGAACAGACTACCATGACCATGTGTATAGTCCAGGAGCTGAATGTCAAGTTCTGGACCTACACTGTGAATGAACATTCAAACACGTATTTCTAAACTGACTAACACGGTATAATCTAGAGATCCAGACCACTACGGACTCTACCTCTGATGCTGGTCAAGTTGATCAACAATTGTTGCCATATTCTCACTGTATTGTGAAAATAAATAAAATACATAGCTGTGGTTCTCAAAGTTTCTTTAAGCTATTCTTAGGCTATAATGTTTATAGGGAAACATAATGGAAAAATAAAATATATTCATATATGTTTGGAAAATCTTGTACCATATAAAACTTATTAATCTTGCCTTGTAATATTTAGGCTATGTTTTAACTTCCTTTTTTTCAGGTGGAGGTAGAGTAGGGAATACTCTTTGAAGAAATCTGTCTGACATACTGGTGAAGGTAACTGATGTGACTTACAGCTCTAGAGCAGACCCTTTGCATCCAGAGGGAGGCGAGCACACTGAGGAGCATTAGGTGAGTGTGGGCATAGACACTGAAACCCCAGGATGGAGAAGAAAGGACCCCATCCTCACGTTCATAGGCAGAATCAACAGTATCTGCAATAGATCCTTTAGAATATTTGATATGCAAATGTTATTTTCTTATCTCTGAGATGCAAATAATACTGAACTTGAAGTCACAGATTTTGAAATCCAAGCATCCTGTGTTTGTATGCATTCCACAACTCACTGGATGCTTGATTTTGGGGAGCTATTTAATATCTTGAGGGAGGTCTCAGTTTCATCATTTATAAAATGGGCAGTTGATCATAGAATTCTCATAAGGATTAATAACATAGCGTCTATGAAGTGACTAGTTCTGTGCCTAATGTATAATAGGCACTAATCAAATGGATCATACTATTCTTTATCCTATTGCAAAGAAATATATATATAATATATATTATTTTAATTAAAAAATTAAAAATGAAAATCTAAAAATATGAGCACCGTTCATCAATAACGAATATATTTTGAAATGATTCTCTGCCTGGAATGATTTTGATTGGTGCTAGTGGCTGCTGCTACTGCTTTCAGACAATTTTGTTACATTTACAAAATTTGGGGGACACAGTACAATCTCTACCACAGTTGTTCCCAACCTGTCACTAGTTCACCCTTCTTTTTCTCTTCTAAATGCCCAAGATGTGAGTCTATGGAAAGCATTTCCAACGAGGAGAGACCCCAGTAGCTGCTCGGCCACTCCCCACTCTCCCTTCTTTAAAGCAGTAGATGTGAGTTCTTCCACACGGAGAGCTTGCTATAGTTGTCTGAGGAGTGGCAAAGTGCAATGCATTTGCAGTAAGACCAGTTAATACTGTAGGTTCTAATCTATTAATTTTTAACTTCTTGTTGACAATCACTAGCACTGGCTGATTGTGCCTCCCATCTTGGCCAGGACAGCATGAATTTTACAGGCTGTGTTGGGATGCGGGCAGTCTCATGGGTACTCTTTCTCCTGTAAGAAAAAGCACTAGAGACAAGCACAGTGTTTAGAAGGCTTACAACAAATTATGTCCCACTTAGTAGTCCTAAGATTTAGGGTTCAGAGAACTAATTAATGCAGTTTATTGGTAAAGAAAGGAATTAGATTGGATTAGGATACAAATTCAGTGCAATTTTCTCTCTTCTGCTGCTGGTGAGAAAGGAAAAAAGAAATAAACAAGCTTAAACTGTGGGTATCAGCATACCCACACCTGCTTACATATTATATAAATTTTCTCTCTGAGGTCTTAATTCTAATAAAAACCTGGTAAATATTATGAGATTTTAATATTCTATAGTTTTTATTTAGAGCCTAAGTTAGGATCTGTTAATATTTTTAGAATTTTTTTCTTTTACTTAAGTGACCCCTGTTGGTCTTGGAATATTTCTGAGTGCTACATCTTTTAAATGACCTTAAGTGACCCCTTACTTCAATTTCTTCTTTACATTACTAAGAACATATTTCATAAAAAGTAGAAATTACTAAGAATATGAAAAAAACCCAGAGAGTTTTCTCTATTGTTTTTAAAATCAAGTGATTAAAAAATAGGCATATTTTTTTCACAATTTCTGGGCCATAACATAGACAAGGACCCATTTTATACATGGTGGAACCGAAATTCCAACAAGTTCATTCCTGCCTTCTGCTGCCTCTGCAAACACATGTGCCAATATAATCACAGAGGGGGCGCGGAGAGCAGGGTTAAGAGGATAGTCATTATTTATCAGATTAATGGGATCTCCAATAGCCTAGGTGCTCTTTCCTTTTTATAAAATAAATATCTTTGTTTCCTCAATAATACAACTTAGCATTTATATAGCATACACTGTTATAAACTATTGCAAATTTCCGGTTCAATTCCTTTAAATGATTTACTTGCTTAATGCACCCCGAACAAAGAAACATACACTGTGGGGCAACAGGTGCTTTAGGAAGCGCTGGGGGAGATATATTTATTAGAATGTCATATATGTTATATACACATTATTTATTTATTTTTTCATCCTGGTCCTGAGGTAGAATAAACACCTGCCACCCACGGGTAATGCTTTTTACAGGGTGCTTCTACACTCTCTGTAGCTTTTGCCAAAGCATCTAAGCACGGTGGCTGTTACCTACTTTATATACTTTATATATGTTTATAAATATAACACACTCTTTAGCTAATATAAAAATAAAGAAATAGAGCTACAGAAGCCCACTTTCTTCATTGTCTCTCCCACATCTAAACATCCATTTTAAAATGATATCACTGTGCTGAAGTAGGCCGCCCCTCCCCACCCAACCTTAATACTTTGTGTTTCACCAGTAGCAGGTTGGACTGCCACATATTACATATTTTCTCAATGCATCATAATTGCAGAAAGACCCATGCTATATAACTTTCTGCAGGTTTTCCTTGTGATAAAAATCCAATGTGCTAACAACTCTTAAAATTTCTCATTTCCCTCACCAAATATAATGGTTTTTGTGATTTTACACAGGGGTCTGCAGCATAAAGAAGGTAAGAACATTCTGAATGGATTATAATATAATTCTTTATGGTAAATAAAGATACATATGCTTCTTTTCTTCCATATGCTAAGATTTCTCCTCCTGTCCTTGCGTACTTAGAAAAAGATGCTTTAGTATAAATATGGTCTTTGGCTTTGCTTCTAAGAGCTGACATGAGCCATAAAGATTTTTCTCAAGAAGCAAATGTGATAAAAGGAATAATGGAGCCAAATACTGTTGAATGCTGGGGATATGAGCCACAGCTGTGAGCTGGATGGGTAGATTTCCCAGTGTGTTTCCATTTTCTTTTTCAAAGTATGTACATCTACTTATTCTATTTTATTACTAGTTAGGAAATGTCAGTAAGCATGTGTTTGGCAGAGGTGAGTGCAAGTCCTTCCCAGTGAGTTTGGCTCCAAAGATACTCTTATTAGTTCTCCAGTGCACTGGGCCATGGCGTAGGCTGCTGAAAGGATACAGAGGAAATGGTCACTAGTCTTAAAAAGCAGTCAATAAAACAGCAACTCAAAATACTGTTTTAAAAAAAGCAGTTAAGAAACGTATCAATTGGGATTTTTTTTTTTTTTTAGTTCCTGGTGTCAAAGCCCAACTGAAATTAGCATGAGCAAATAAGGATGGGTTATTGGTGCTTGTAACTCAAATGCAGGTGGTACAGAAATGCAGCCAGCCTTAGGGTTGGTGGAGATGTTGGAAGCCATTGACTTCAAGACTCTCTGCCTTTGTGAGGGGGTTGGATTTATTTTTCGCTGATGAAGATGGATTTTCTCTCTGTGTGGTGGGAACTCCAGAGTCACATTCATCCAGCTGCATAATTTGAAAAGAAAGATCCTTCTCTCCCAGTTCTAGTTAGCAAATTCCCTGGTGCTTTAAATTCCCCCAGCCAATTACTCACACCTCCTAACTTCCTGGGTTATAGCTGATGGAGTATCAACAATAACAACTGTTAGGAAAACTGGGATCAATGCATAAAAGTCAACCTGCAAAGCAATGGACTGATTGAATATATTTACTCCTTACTCAAATTTAAGTCTTATAATTACCTATGCTTCTACAGAATAGACTCAGTCTACCTGTGGACCTGCCTTCACAGAGGATTGGAGGCCTGCCTCATGTACTTTTTGTCTGGCAGAAATGAAAGAAAGAGGGAGAAACTTTGATCAGGCTTATCTCTAGAAATTAGATTTTATGGACCTTAACTTTGCATGGCAGTGAGAAAGAGAAAAAAAAGACCATTGTGTTTCTTAGTTGTCCATGACAGGAAACATGACCAGGTGGAGGAGTCTACTACTTGTTTTTGAAAGGACTAATCCCACCATATGGCCCAGTGAATGTCAACCTCTGATCAGTTAGAGTAGCCATTCCTCGTATGGTGTAGAGATATGGCAATTCTGTTCCTACCACCATTGCCTTTTCCTGGAGTAGTAGATGTTCCTTCTCTTTTAGGAAAATGAGGAGGGGAGAAACAATTATTTTTTCCCTTCAACAAGGAAGAGCCCTGGTTAGTACAGGTCAGGTCACACGCTTATCCCTCAAGCATTCAATGAGACCAGGGGAATCAGATCCACGATTGACTCCATCTAGACAAATGCCCACACTAGTGGCTGGATGGGTGCCTTCGGAATGCTACCAGAAATAGAGTGAAGGGATATTATAGTTCAGGCATGACCACCAAAAATCATTTTGAGCCATAGGATCTCTACAATAAGGAAAAAGGAATAAGGAAGGGTGTTGATTTGGAGATTTTGACAGAGAAGTCAAAACATGATAGATATCAGCTACTACAGTGAGAGACAGCCCATGCACAAATTGTCAAAGAAAACTATCAAGAGCTAGTTCTACAACTTTTAATCCCCTCAAATGCTTTAAGAATATAAAAGTTTAGAGAGAGTAGAAAGGAGATGATTTGCAAGGAGATGTCATTGCAGAGAGGCATTGCTTCTGAATCTGCACCTCCTATTCTAACATGGGATAGATAAGAACCTTAATACGTGACACCTAAAGTTGTAGGAATATTTGGGCTGCCAGCCATCTGGTGAGCTGTCCTAGTGTAAGGATAGATTGAGGGGAAAAGTTGCTCTTTTTGGCAATTAGTGGTGGTCCTCTAAGAGTGCTGGTCAAAGATACATGAAATCCGGGTAACAAATGTAGAATCCGTGATAGGAATTTTGGCCCAGAGTTGTTTCTGCCAGAAGGTGAAAGGCCACAAAGTGAGAGTTTGTAAAGGATTGGCATTGGGAAACCAGACCCTGCTTGCTCATCCTTGAGGCACGTGTTGCGTGAACGGAAAATAAATTTTGTTGTTTTTGATCACCTGATTTTTAGGGGCTATTTGTTAGCACAGTATAATTAACCCTATCCTAACTGACACAAGGGCCAGGGTGTGGGAACCTCCAAAGGCTGAGAAGCACACCTGAGAGCCAGCTTTAAACATCTTCCAGTCCCACAGAGTGAGGCCAGGTACCAGCCAAGCAAGACTTTGCTCATTATCCCACCTCTGTCCCCATCCTAGAAAACCTTAGCTGGAAAGAGGGAGATGAGGGATATGTACTGGTGACCATGATTTTGATTATTGTCTGGAACTGAACAATATAAAGTTACTAAATCGAGATTTGTTGGCAATCTGATGTGATCACAGGGCTGTTTATTGCTTAAAAGTCACAGGAAAAAAGACAGGAGCCTACCAGATCCAGTCACAGGGCAAAAACTTTCCTCCCCAACTATTAAAAAACAAAACTAAGCAAATCAAAATAAAAACAACCCCAAATTTCCCTCCATAGAGTAGAATTATAGGACAGTAGAAAACAATTTAAAAAATTAGAATCTTAAGTGCATCTTATGCATTGTGCTTTTTTGACATACCGGTTCCATGAACAAATCAAGACAGCTGATTTTAAAGTAAAGTTTTAAATTGACTTCAGAACTAAAGTTTATTTTTAAATGTGAATGAATGGATGGCACTTATATCTTCCATTTATACATAAAAACAAAATTAAACATTAAATTTTAGACATTAAGACAGTGGGTTATTTCTTTGTTTTTGTTACTGGGTTTATCATGTGGTAGAAGGAGGCTGAAATATAAGGATTCACGGTTGGAGGAACTGACCCCGTTTTAAGCACAGTACTGAGAGTCTGATACCCTTTTGCAATCTTGCCTTCCATCAAAATGCCTCGTAATCCTGAGCAATTCCCCTAACTTTCATTATTTCATTTCCTCATCTGTTCAATGAGGGTGATTGACTCTTCAGAATTATGTGAGGAATATCTAAATTAATGTCTCTAAAAGTCTTAAAAATATAATGTGCTCTCTCTATATTAAATGGTATCAGGTATACCTCTTCTCTATTTTAATTATAGGGTTGTTAAAACTGTTAATTTTATACCTTCATTCCTCCAAGATAGGAATGATCATACACCAAATAGGGAATATCATATAGTTTATTATCCTAGAAGTTTTTTAAATTTTTAATTATTATGGATACTTAACAGTTACATATCTTTATAGGGTACACGTGATGTTTTAAAAAAGTATACCTTAAAGGCTGAAAATTTGGTTAACATCCCCATTGATGACTTTTTCAGATATTTAGTCAATTAAAAAATTAAAACATGCTATGCACATTTGTAATAATACTGGTATAAATTTCAAAGAGCTTATATATTTATTACTTTAACTGAACCATAGAATTGTAGGTTAGGAGGAAATCTTAACCAACATCTAATTTAGTTTCATTTTCTTCCTTTTTCCAAGATTATGATCCAAGGCAACCAGAGGCTCAGTAACTTTTTTGGTTATCATATAGCTAATTCATCTGATACTCTAGTAAATCCTAAAATAGGAAGGGAATTTTATTTATCTTCGTTTTCTAACTAATTAATTTGGTTCAGAATATTTTAGAGGTTTTTGACAAAAGTCTCAATTTTGAATTAAGAAACAGAGATAGTGAGGGGAATTGGCTTGACTGTCGGATTATGGCCAGAATTGGCAGGGGAAGCCCAGGTATCCTTACTCTTAATTCTGGTGTTCTTTCCATTCTAGTTAGGTGCAATTAATCCTGCCTGTCATATTAGGCTCCCACATTGAGTTCTAAACTGCATATCCTGCAGTTTAGGTTCATATCACATATTTTGGGGCTGGTAGACTTTGACAGGGAAAATAAATGACTGGCTTTGTCTAGGTTGGCACAAAAAGAGTAAGATCCTTCAAATGTTGGGAAACAACTTTCAGTCTAACCAGAGAGAGATCTGGGAAGGCGTTGCTTGACTTGAAGAGTGTTGAGCATGTGGCTGAAGGACAATTGGGTGCCTCGCGGTAGTGCTTAATGTTTCTGGTCTGGTTCTCTTTGAACCTGAGTCTGAGATGCTAAGGAAAAGGAGGTAAGAGAAACCAATTACAGCAGCCACAATAATATCTAGATTACAGTTTCTTAATGAAGACAAGAGGACAGTTGTATGGAGGCTGAATCCGGTGGATCCAAATGATTTAGTTGGTGGAAGGGATCCACAGAATCACGGCTTCTCAGTGTTTGTACAGCCATGGAGTACTAGAAACCCTGTTAGACCTCTAGGGATGCTGATGTGGATGTATATTGATTCTGATAATGATGATAAAATGATGTTTATTCTCATTCATCAGCAGAAATTTCACTTAATCTAAAAAATCATTTTTAAAAAACCTTAAATCTTGTCTTATCTTTCATAGCATATTGTGAGATTGACTAAAGGTGAACAATAGGAAAATGAAGATGGTTTGATGTTCCGGACAGTCTCCACCAACCCTCCTGTCCACGGCAGTAATTCTTCTTGCTGCCCTTTCCATCTGGTGGGTACCCGTGGGTTCTGTGCTCCTCTGTGGGGCCTGCGGAGAGGGATGGTATATACTTGTAGGTAGAAGACCAAGGTAAAGAATGAAATAGAGACTGTGGTAAGTAGAAAGGTAAACTAGGAGTATAAGAATGAATTGTTTAGTGACACAGCACAATGGTCCAACCTTGACGCATATGCTATAGGGTCACTAATTTTATTTATTCAGGATATTTCTAAATTATCAAATTTTTGTTTGTTTTCTGTAAGTAAAAGTAGAGACGAAATGTTCCCTGATGTTGTAAGCGTGTTTCCTTACTGTCGTGTTCCCTACTTCTGTCTGCTTCTTTGACCCAGCCATTTTCCAAAAACGTGTTTAAGGCCATAGTTAGGATAATTAATGTTAAGAATAAATATTCTTTTATTAAGAAACATGATTTATTGTAACTCTTTTCCTTTACGCTACACTCTATATACCATGGTCAGTAATATTAAGTGACCAATTAGTCATCAATTACTTTCAAATAAAATGTAATTGTGTTTTTATATTATATAGATAGATTTTCTAATGTGCACATTTACATTTATATTTGGAAACATGAAACTGGTAACCTAACTTTAGATAGTAAGAACTTTATCCACACTTTCAAAATCTTTATCTTTGTGTGGAAAGCCAAGCTGCTGAATCAAATATAATATATTCTCAAGAGTTCCATAACCTGCTAAAACTCTACAGGACCATCAATAACCAACCATGTGCTGCAGTCGCCTGGAGGCATCGTAAGGCTGTTGCTTAATTTGTTTCTTAGTAGTTGGGGGAAGAAACTAACACAAATCTAAATCAGATGGGTCATTGTGCATTGTAATGAAAAGTTTCTTTTTAAATACAAAAATAAATCCAGCAAAATATCCTGAATACTACATGATCAACAATATACGGGGATCCTCAAAGGATCCGGTGTTCTATGCTGTGCCCACTGGCCAAAGAACAGGCACCTGACATATTAGGGACTTTCTGGATTATACGATGAGATATGGTTTGAACTCATAATTTTAGGTGAATTCATGCTCTGTAATTAATTGTCTTTCATATCACATACTTCTCAGTTGCAAATAGTTCTGCCTCACCTGGATTCAAATACTTCCAGATTTGATCCAATCCAACTTTCTAATATCCAAATTCTCAGGCTCAAAAATGTCTCACATACTGGCTGCCACAATACTTGAAATTTCAATCGTTAAACTCATTCCTTTAGGATAAGCTGATGTCTTCTTTAAAATGTGAGTATATTATCTGGAAAGGATTACAAATACATCAATTAAATTCATTGCCAATATGTGATTATGCTGTAGTATGAGTAGCCCCACTCATTTCTCCCAGTTTCACATGTCCCTGCCTAAGAAGCAATTCTGCTGCTCGTCTTGCTGCCTTTGACTGCTCGTTGGGGCTATGGTTTTCTCCCAGAGTACAGCAGATGTGTAAAGAAAGGGGTGAGCAAAGCCCATACTGGATTCCTTCTAGGATGAACTGGCCACATTAAATGTGGAGAAATAATTAAAATTGACCATTGACAGGAGGAAGCAGATTTTACATCACAGATACCTACTTAGGGAGGGCAGGGCCACTTGAATACTGTAGAGTGAGACCCCAAACAGCCGTGTGGACAGCAGGAAAATGCCAAATGCCTGAAAAAGGAGCCCCAAGTGAATTGGAGCCAGGAGAACAAGAGGCCAAAGCAGACTGAACCTACTTCGCAGTTTTGAGCTGTCTTTTAGTAGACACCAGAGATACAATAGAACCAGGGGGAGGAAGGAGACAGGGGATCTAAAATATTTATGGGTTTGATAAGACTTGAAGAATTTAAAGCAGAAGATGGAGACAAGTAAGGGTAGACTGGAGGGAGGCGTGCAACCAAGAGAGGTGATCTTAATAGTGCCTCTGAGGAGGCAGTGATGTCAGAGGTGCAGGTGTGGATTCTACTTAGACACCCTGTTCTGGTGGGTAAATGCATATTTTCTTTTTACATGGCTGGGTTAAATTACTTCCCCTAGGTCATTCAATTAATCACTTGGAGAGCAGGGAATAGAATCTAGCTCTCAAGGCTCTCATTTCACATCTGGAGCAGGCACACTAGGCTTCTCCTTTCTGAAACACCCTCTTCATTTTTTTTTTTTTTTCCAAAGACTTTTACAAATCAATCAAGTTTTGAGCTCTTTTACAGAGCATTTATGAAATCCTCTTACTATCTGTGTGATTTAAAACTAAGGTAGTGTTAGTATCAGGAAAAACTATATATTGCTTTGTGGGTTATCTTTCTTTCAAGAATTTAAAATATCTGTCAAAATTACTTTGATTTTCCCCTCCCAGATTTCAAACTATTATTCTGGGGAGTCGAAAAAAAATGAATTATAGATCTGAGAAAGCAGTGTGTGTGGAGTTTTACTGCTGCATGACTGATTGTGTGATATATTACTCTTTTCACTAATAACCACAAAGCAGGTAGAGGCATGGCAGACTAATTTGGTTTATATGTCCAGCTGTAAGGCTAGACACTGCATCATTCTTTTCAGAAACCAGTGACTTTAGGCATGTGGAACTCGTAGCCATGACAACAATAAACCAGCTTTGAGTCTGAGTTTCAGCTCAGAAACTGCCTTGTCTCCATTACTTCCTGCTCATGACCTGACTTTTCTTACTCTCTGGGGCTGGGGGCTGGGGATTTATAAAAGATCTATTGAACAGAGCTCCAGTATATGTTTAATGCTTAAAATGTCTCAGTTGAAAGTTTTGCTTGCACAGATGGCTAAAGGCTGGAGGGAGGCTACATCAATCATTATTATAGCTAATGACACGGTTATAGGGGCATACACAAAGGTGAGCTGATTTGGAAAATGGGAAAAGGCAATGTGAAAAGGGGGACTTGGAAGCATTTCTTTGAATAACATCAAAGCAGCTATCACAAATAAAATTTTCATTTAAATACATAAGGGAATTATGCTATGATTCTGAGAGGACCTGTTCAAAGGGTGTAATGAAGAATAATAAAACAAAAATTTAGTACACAAAGTTGAGTAAGTGTGTGTGTGTGTGTGTGTGTGTGTGTGTGTGTGTGTGTGTAGTATTTAAATATGAAGAAACAATTAACAGATGGTCATGGCAAAATCTACATGTGATCATTTTTGTGTCCCGTTTGTTTCATGGAGTTGATAGTTGACTGCTTTCAGAGACAGCACAGCTCAGTGACAAGAGCGTAATACCACTGGGTTCAATGGCCTCCAATAAGTGTCAACTGTAAAATTGGAATGGTGTCTAACTATACAAAGTCTCTTTATATTGAGCTGGAAAGAGAAATTATATGATTTGCACTGCAGGGTTGTGAGTAGATAAAATGAGATAATGGAGGGAAATAGCTTAGCTCAGTACCTGGATAGGGAAAACCGTCAATAACAGGTAGCTGTCAATGTTGATCCTATTGGTGGTATTGCTAGCAGGGTTTGTCATTGATTGAAATCTGTTCTTTATGTCAGAGGTCCCCAACTTTTTTGGCACCAGGAACTGGTTTCATGGAAGACAATTTTTCTACAGACTGGAGGTGGTGGGGGGGTGGAGGGGGTGGTGGTGGAGGGGTAGCGGGGGCAGAGCTCAGGCGGTGATGCGATTGATGGGGAGTGGCTGTAAATACAGATGAAGCTTCCCCTGTTCTCCTGAAGCTTTGCTCGCTTGCCCACCACTCACCTCCTGCACGAGACCCCTCCTTCCCTAAATTTCATGGAAGACAATTTTTTTCCATGGACGGGGAGCAGGGCAGGGGGAAGAGCGGGCGGCAGAGCCTGGGGGTTGGGGACTGCAGTCTTATGTGATTATCATGGTTGGACTCTTTATTGTAACAGAGACATGATCATAGAGATGGGAAGACTTTCCTTCTGGCGAAAGGTTTTCTGACTTTACATTGTCTTTGTAAAATCTGGATTGCAAGGGGGATAGTGAATTAGTAGCTGGAGAAGGCGAGAAGGGCAGGGTGTGAATTGCCAACATAATGGATGGTATGTCTGGAGATTTTTGTGCCTTTTTACCGCCCAGTTGTTATTTGCCCAGGAAGTGAGAAATTCCAGCATCAATTTTGTTTCCTTTTCCCTGTTACTATACAACTACCTTTTTTAAAGCTCTTCTTTTCCAGCAAGTTACCCCCACAAGCCAATAGGCAGAAAAATAAGACACGGATCAAACCTGAGATAGAAGCCAAATGCTTCCTTTCTTTTCTATGCACTGAAAAATTGAATGATTTACTTTCCTGGAGATCAGCTTCATGGTTTCATGATCATGTAGTCACACTTCTTAGTAACCGAGTTGCTGCCCGGAGGCCAGTTTTCCTTCATAACCTTGTGTGCTATAGATCACTACATAGAAATCTGATGGAGTATATTCAATTATTAAGCTATAATTTGAGAAATCATAAACCACAAATTGATTATGTATTTCTTCTTATTATAAAAGCTTAATGGTGTCACAAATAATTGAATTTCTCTTCATATTTTCCCCAGACTGACAGTTACAATTTATAGCAATGTAAGATTGCTAAAAATTAGCAATCTTAGAATTAAGATCATGTTTTTCTCTTAGAAAGTTTACAAGAGAAATAAATTTTTGTTTATTCCTCATTAGCATGAAAGAGTTAATATACCTCCAGAAAAAGAGAAATGTATTACTTTTCTACAGTAATATTAATTTTAGAAATATTTAAGTTGCATAAAATGTGATGATTACTATGAGAGAAATGTAAATGCTGTCACATTAGACATTTGACAATATAAAATAAATATATATTATGTAATTACTGTGTTGCATAAAAATATAATTGACTAATTTTTTTGGATGTTACAGATGTTATTGAAAAGTCTAATCAAATCCTTAAAAATGACTATTATAATAGCATGACTATAGAAACTTTTTTCATACAAAACAACATTATATTGATGACTTTTCCCCATCCTTTAGTTAAATTCAGATAAAAATATAATCAAAGTTTTGGAAGACTTTCTGTTCTTTCGTGAGATCTTGTAATTTCATAAATATTGGTCCTAATGTCTCTGAGCTCTGGAGATTTTTTAAAACCCAGATCATTTTATCCTAAGTTAGACTGTTTAGTCTATGCAAAAGATAAACCTTTTGAAGATTCAAAACCTTTAAACATGCCCAGAGGAAACAATTGTCTTTCTGGGAGTTTCTTCCTGGAATATTTCTGTCTCTTCGATATTGGTATATTTTTATACTGGTATATTTTTGTTATTGCTCACAAATGTTACTGATAAAGGCATTTCAAGTAAGGGAATTGAAACAATGAAAAAATAAATCTATTTCTTAAAATGAAACAGAAGGCTGATTCATCAAATGTGGTTTAATGTTTATGATGTGCTTAACAGCAGGGAGCTCTAGCTCTACCTGGTAGACATATAGAAATATTCATAACAAAAAGCCAGATTCTTCCCCTTGGAATTCTTCATGTATCTCTCTCAAGCACCAGGGCAGAAGTAGTGTCCAAGAGTACAAATACAGATACAGTCAAAGTAAATTTCTACTCCAGAGCTTAGTTACATGTTTTCTTTTTATCCAAGTTCTTACTGACTTATAGAATTGGTCAATTAATTTGTAGATGATTAAAATACAAGTTCTTCGATTTAGCAGCCAATTTTCCTAACATGGGCTAGAAGTAAAAACATTATATTATCTAGTTTGTAAAAAACTTTCAGCAAAGTTAAAGATGCTAATTGCAAAGATTCATCATAATTTATTGTCAAGATTTGACATACAGTAAGTTGACTGATTTATTTGTAGTGTACGTAGGTATATGTTGTGGTATCATTAAATGTTCACTCATCTTGTATCAAAGACTCATTATCTATGTTATTATTATTATTATGCTCTGAAAATTTTCAAATGATTTTCTGTTGATTTTTTACTGCTTACCTGTCTGGTGTTATTACTGTTAAATGCGAAATAGGGTGGGTTTTTTTTTTCTTTTCCTCTGATGGACCTTATCTTTTACATATTCTGATTATTCTTGAACCAGTATCTTAAGGATAGATGCGAAAGTGATGAGAGTTTGATTTAGCTTTGGCTTTTATTATCAGATACCCACAAGGAAATAAAGCTTTGATCTACTTCCTTGGAAAGTTAATCCCAGTGATTATGTGGAGATGTGCTCAGTGTTAGCTACGGGGATATACATCTTTAATCTCTTGGCGTTGAATACTTAATCCAGTTCAGATTCTTGGCAAGGAGATTTAAAGAAAGAACAAAATAATTACACTCTTCATGGGCTTTGTTTTCTGGAATGAATATTTGGTAGCTCTGCTTGTTCTTTCACTTTTTAACGGAGATGCTTAGGGAAACAAATTTGGGTTTACTTGGAGTGATATAAAAGTTGATGATTTTTGTAGTCCTCAATAGGTAAATTTAAAGTATATTTATTAACCATGAGGTATTTGGGGTGGGGTTTTATCTTTCAGTTTGTTTATCAGAGTGAAGGCTGAATGGAGAATACACTATTCCCAGTGGAATAATTTAATAATTATTCTAGGATTGAAACTACTCATTAAAAAGTGCTCTTTTTTTTATATAAGTGAAAACTTCATATGCTGTCATAAGCCATAAAATGTACACTAAATTTAAATATAACACAGCTTCATTAGGAAAAGGCCTTCAACCATACATTTTTTTTAGAAAATGCTATTATGCATAAATATAATCTTATACCTCTATAATATGCCATCAAGTATATTACCATAATTTACTCAACTGCTCCTCCAGTTTTCTTTCTCTATCATGAATACTACTGGAACTTATTTGAATTGAAAATATGAAATGCTAGCAAAATGAATAACATCATTTTGTTATTTGTGTTTAAATCTTTATTCTTGATTAAAAGAAGATGTAAACAGACTTGTTAGAAATTAATCCTGATATCAGAGCAAAGACGAATAAGCTTTTGTACAGGTCTTACTCATTTTTAATTTAAAAATGCATAATTTAAAATAAATTACATGTAAAACAAATATTCACACAATTTAATTTTCACTTAGAAGTAATTTTCAGTTACTCATATATTTGAGAGTAATTCAGATTTAGGCATCTATGGAACCTCATCACAAACAGAGGTTGTCTTTTCTCTTCCCCTTTTCCTTACGTAGCATAGCTCTTGTTTCTTCTGTGATTGAGGCCCCCAAATTTTGTGACCTTTTCTATTATCTTGAAAAAGCTCATGTTCCAAATGAAGTAAAATTTAATCTTCAGAATTTTGTCTTGATAATGAATAGAATGGCAACTGAGCAATAGTTGAATAAAGTTTCTGTGTCATTTGGGAGAAGACATGTTTGATTTTACATCTTATCAAAAATGTACTTTTTAAGGAATTCCTGAAGAAACACTTCCTAAAAAAAATGTGTCACGGTTTAAACATATCCAAGCAAAGTTTTCATAACTGGGAAAGGTTTTCCCACGTGGGCACATGTAAATCAAGAATATACTTGAGGCTGTGCTTTTACTGACCTCTCCAAAGGAAGAAAGCAACCAGGTGTTTAAGTTGTATTTGTTTTGTTTTTAACCTAATTCGTAGAATGCTCTGGCATTAGGTAAAGGGTAAATTTTGTTTGTAATTAGTTCTAAATATTCTTTACGTTACGTATTTTTGCTTTCTGTGCTTTACCTACTCCAGTCAATGGCAATTTATAGAGGGGAGTGGCCTTGGTACTTCTGTATTTGTTATTCAGGAACTTTCCCAAGAGTAGAGAGAATAAAATCCTCAAGCAGAACCTTCTGTTGAACATAAAACTCTCTCTTGTATTTCCTTTTTGAACTAACCTTAAAATTGTAGGTGACGCCTGGCTTAGGCAGAATTGTTCTCTTTCTGTTGATCCATCCCACAGCTATCCATACACGACGTGTTCAGTGTGTGGTGGTTGCAGGGGAGAAGTGGGAGCTGGTAGGGATGTGGGAATAGGAGGAGCACATTGCCCGGTGAAGGTAGATAAACCTCATTCCTAGAATATGTGTCTTTCCTCAACTCAAAAGGAAAAATCATTTCATAGATTCAGTGAGTACCGTTCCTTGCCACTGAGCCTTCTAAAGTTACAATTTATAGTAATTATTTGAGTATCTTTCTTCTTGTAGTCTGAATACTGCAAAGTCTTTAGTGTGCTCACATTTCCACATTAACTCTACAAGAATTCAGATCAGTATTACTGAAAATGGTCTACGGCCACACCGCCCTGAACACGCCCCATCCCGTCTGACCTCGGAAGCTACGGAAGGTCGGCCCGGTCAGTACCTGGATGGGAGTATTACTGAAAATGGGGCCCAAAGACCCATGTGGGTTCCAGAGCTGTGTGTTACAGACTGGTGATAAGAAAAGGATTCAGATAATGCTAAGCACACTGCTTAGTTCACTTGATGTTTTCTGATGTAGCAAGGATTTCTTGATTATTTCCTGCAGTGCTGGTAACAAACAGATCAAAAACAGGATATCAGAAAGCATGTGCAGTAGCCTGTTTTTGATCTGTTTGTTACAAAAAACGATGGTATTATCCTCTTGTATTATCCTGGATAGAGCTGGAGCCCATTCTACTAAGTGAAGTATCACAAGAATGGAAAAACAAGCACCACATGTACACCACAGTTAAAACCATCAAATTGGTTTTAACTGATCAACACTTAAGCATACATGTAGTAGTAACATTCATCGGGTGTCAGGCAGGTGGAAGCCAGGAGGAGGGGGTGGGTATATTCACACCTAACGGGTGTGATGCACACTGTCTGGGGGATGGACACGATTGTAGCTCTGACTTGGGTGGGGCAAAGGCAATATATATAACCTAAACATTTGTACCCTCATAATATTCTGAAATAAAAAAATACATATTAGAAAAAAGAGCCATAGCAAAAACAAAACAAAACAAAAACAAAAAACAGGCTACCTTGGGTAGTTATTTAGATCTGTCAGACCTTGTATTAATGTCAAATATGCAGAAAAATGTAAGTATTGATGTGGAAAATAAATGTTTGCTGATAAAATTGGACAGCACCATGGAGGATCAGAGAACCTGGGTCTTGGTTTAAACTCTGCCACTAACCAGCTGTGTAGCTTGAAGTAAAACATTTAATCTCTCAAATTTCCTCATTTGCAAAATAAGGTGAAGTTCTGGATTAAATACTTTAATGAAATGTAACAAATTTAAAGGTACCGAGTGCACCAAAGCATCTCAAATCTAGACCTGTATTATTAGCATATTCAAATTATTGATTAAATGAGAGGGAATTTAATGTGTTCATTTTAAAATTTAATTTGTATACCCCCAACTTTCATCCTTTGAATATTTCTTTTTTAAACACACATTTTGGTATTCCAAAAAATCTCTTTCTTGTGTCCATAGGGTGCCTTCATTGCTTATAATAATGTTCTGAGATATAACCTGTGAGTTCAAAGATTGAGTGGACTAATAAAATGTGGTATATGTATACCATGGAGTACTATTCAGCTTTAAGAAACAATGGTGATATAGCACCTCTTGTATTCTCCTGGAAAGAGCTGGAACACATCCTACTAAGGGAAGTATCCCAAGAATGGAAAGACAAGCACCACATGTACTCACCATCAAATTGGTATTAACTGATGAACACGTAAGTACACATATAAGAATAACATTTATTGGATGTCAGGTGGGGAGAGGTGCGAGGAGGGAGGAGGGGACGGGTATATGCATACACAAAGAGAGCAATGCGACCATCTGGAGGATGGACACGCTCGAAGCTTGGACTTGGTGGGGGAGGGGGGGCAAGGGCAATATACGTAACCTAAACATCTGTACTCCCATAATATGCTGAAATAAAAATATATATATATATACTTTAGCCAAAATCCTCATTTATATCCATGTCACCTTTATGAGGAACGATCCATTTTCTCTTTTATGCAAAGCCAGAAGATTTAGCAATCTTTAATCTGTAGGAAAATACATTAAAAGTCAACGACTTTTTCTACACTGCTATGTATGGTAAAACTTTTCTCATTTATTCATTTTTACTCATAACAAAAACAACATAAATAGGTATTGCATATATTTCAGTGATAGTTCAAATAGGATCTTTTCCACAAAGTGAACCAAAGCAAATGTACCGTATGAAGAGATTAAGGAAAGACATTTTTCTAGAAAAAAAAATAACATTTCAAGAAAATTGTTTTGGGAAAAGCTTGCAACATTATCCAAAATTAACATATGTAAATTCTTTTCTTCTTAAACGGAAATATCATTCAATAGGCTGGTCAACTAATGTCATTCTAACTTGAGGACGGGGAGTTTCCTGGGTGTTCTGTGTGATCTGTGTGTGTGTGTGTTGGCATTATCTTCCTTCGCCCCCCTCCACCCCTCTCAGTAATCTGTCACCATCCTCTGGATTTATTACACTGGAGTTTCCCTTTAGCATCTCGGATGCGTCCACAACGTAGTAGTACCCAGTATCTTTCCAATTCCTTTTCTCCCTAATTCTCTGCCTATAACATCCTGTAAGACAAAGTCAACCTCGCGATCCCAGATCTCTTCTTACACTACTCCCTGTTTCTTTGCCCTTATCTTTCCATCTAGAGCCTCTGTTTAAATTGCCCAATTACTCATATCCAATTCAAATTTCAACTTAACCAGCTGTTACAGGTCTTTCTTGACTGCTGTATTTTGATACAGTATGTGCTCAAATAAATATTTGTTGAGTTAAATGGCTGAAATACAATCTGCCAGAGCTGGGCCAGTTGCTTTTTTTCTCTATACCTAATTCTTAACACTTTAGTTGGATGTTAGATGTGCTTTCTGTCTCCTTTAGACTCATATAGCACTTTCTTTGAACCTGTCTTGTGACATTTATCACTTAGTATCATGTTAAAAACACAGATTTTTGCTGTCAGACAGACAGAAGTTTCAACCATGGCTCCTGCCTGGCTGTATAATCTTGAGCAAGTTGTTTAATTTTTCAAGGACTCAGTATTTTCTGCTAAGTGAGAATGGATGGTCGTACATACCTCGTAAATTTTCATGAAGATTACATGGCACAATATATATATATATATATGAAAAGTGCCATGTAAGCATTTAATAATAATAATAGCAAGGACTCATATAATACTTATGTGCAGGCACTGTTTTAAATTCTTTACATGTATTAACTCATTTGCTCTTCACAACAACACAAGGAAACAGGCCCTATTGTTCCTGTTTTACACCTGAGGACATTAGGCACAGAAGGGTAAATTATCTTTCTAAGGCCAGGTGTGATGGCTTACACCTGTAATCCTAGTACTTTGGAAGGCCGAGGCAGGAGGATCACCTGAGGCCAAGAGTTTGAGACCAGCCTGAGCAATATAATGAGACCCCAATCTCTGCAAAAAAAAAAAAAGAAATTAGAAAAAATTAGCTGAGTGTGGTGGTGTGTGCCTATAGTCCCAGTTACTTGGGAGGCTGAGGCAGGAGGATCGCTTGAGCCTATGAGTTTGAGGTTGCAGTGAGCTATGATGATGCCGCTGTACTCCAGCCTGGGCAACAGAGCAAGATCCTGTCTCAAAAAAAAAAAAAAAGAAAAAAATCTTTCCAAGTACACAGACCTGGCGAGAGGTAAGACTTAGGACTAAAACCAGTGTGTCTGGCTTCTGCATTTAACCACTTTGCTATACAGCCTCTCAGTACTTGTATATTGTTCTTTCCTTGTTGTTAGTAAGCATGTAAGAAAGAGTCATAAAACCTGAATTTTACTCCTGGATTATCAGCAGCTATTTACTCTTGGTGAGTCATTCATTCTTTTTAGGTCTTAATTCAGAATTCTGTCTAAGAAACAAAGGAATTAGGTAGGAAACGACCTATTTTTGTCTTCCCAGCATCCTTTTCCTTTGAGAATTGCCCCTCTCCCAACCTATCTAGAAGGACTGCCAGACACATGGCCACCAGCTCCCACACTGCAGGGCTTCCAGAGTTTTCCATATTCTCAGACACAGTGATTGGACCAAGGTTGAGCATATAAACTAGGTAGGATTAGAATATAGTGTATGTGTAAACTGTATGGAACTGGAAGAAAGCATGCCCTTTTGTATTTTAAAAATACATAAGCTGAAATAATCAGGCAAACATAAAGCTGCCAGGGACCATCTCTGCCACCAGATGGAGAGAATCTGCTTGAGAATGAATCCAACACAAAGAAAGCAGAGATGTGAAATTTGCATTTGCAGGAGGGAGGGGGAGAGAGAGAGAAAGAGAGAGAAAGAGAGAGAGAATAACCAGTATGGCAATTATATGGGTACCTGGATTCAGCAATATCTGAAGTCAGTCTACCTCTACACTTTTCGGTTTTGTGATCCAATAAAATATTTTCCCCCCTTATTCAGACAGACTTAAAGAGATGATCTCACTTTTAACTATAACATTCTGTAACCCTACGTTTCATTACATCTTCACAGTCCTAAAGGAATATGTTTTTTGAACAAACAAATACTCAATAAATATTTTTAAAAATAAATTGAATTGTTCCATCTGCAATCCAGGATAAAAATAGATATACTTGGGATCAGGAGCATACATTTCAAATAACTTTTCTAGGTTCCTGGTGATTGAGTACTTTGATAATGATCTAAAACAATGTTTCATTGGCTTAGATATTCTTTAACCAGCTGACTTCTAGACCTCCTTTGGAAAATCAGCTTTACCTAGAGGACTAATGGGAATTAGAGTGGTTTCCTAGGCACAAGGATGAATCTATTCCTGAAATCAACAAGCAAAACAAAAGATGGAATTGTCAAAGCATGAGTAGGATGTAAAAGGAATTTCCAATCATTGCCTCTGTACAATAATAAATGGTCAGAAAATTCAAAGGGGCTCTGGGAGGGAAAGAACAGAATGCCTCCCTCATTCAGGATTACGTCCATTTTATGTTAGATCCACCTGTCCTCACTCACACCCACACCCCCGCCACAATTTCACCTTCACAAAGATGAATGGATATTCAGATGTAATGTGTGAGCAACTCATAAAGATATTAAGAACTGCTTTCGATTTGATAAATATGTATACATACATACTTACTACTTCTTACATCCAAATATATTCATATACTTAGAACCACATGGCATGATCTTCTCTGTAATCATCCACAAATTGAATCAGTCAAAAAGAAAACGGCTCTCTTAAACCCCTCCCAAGTGCTAGAAAGTATGCTACATGCTTCTCATAATCCTCTGAGCAGAGATATGAGACAAATAATATCATCACCCCTATTTTACAGATGGAGAAATTGAGATTTAGAGAGTTTAAATAACTTGCTCTGAATCTCACATCTAGGAAGTAGTACAAGTCTTTCTGGCTTTAAATGATCATTTTTAATCACCATGCTAGCTGCCCCTCCCAGATCTAATTAGTTTTAATGATAAAACTACAGAGATATTGCCTGCCCAACAAAAGAAGAAGCAAACAGTTGAGCTGAGAAAGTGTAATATTGTGGGAATGAGAGAGGGGGTAGTAGGTATATGGTACGTGGGAAAAGAATCAAATTATAAACATTTAAGGAGCTAACATGTTGGAGAAAAAATAAGACTAAGACACATATTCCCTTCCCAGAAGTGATAAATCCTCTCTATTTACTGTGACTCGGCTCATTTCATGTAAATTCTATGTTTAACATGAACTCATAGTTTCATAGCTCAAAGCCGCTTGGCTGCTAGCATCCTCCTTAGGGCTCTGTCAGCCAGAAAGCAAGCAATACTGCCAGCAACAGCAAGACAGTGCATGCTATGGCCTGCCAGACGGAGCTGCTGAAACCTAGCAGCAGATTTAGTGTTTCCTGTAGAGGCTTTCTGAAAAGAAAAGTTCCCAGCTTGTTTGTATATGACGAGCTTATGTTTCCATGATGCTTGAGCCATGGCTTTTTCGGGGTCATTTCATTTCATAAACATTGCTCTGACTCTATACGGAATCCGCTGCATTCACACAGCCGTGCTTATGGAAACAGTGACATTTGATTTTTAAGTGGAAAATATATTGTTTATTACTAGCTTACAAAAAGGACTTTTCCAAGTCATGCAAAAGATTAATGCAGTGTTTGTTGTGCTATGCATCCATTTATTGAGGTGATGGAGACAAGGTAGTGCTTGTTGATGAGATAAAGCTTTAAATGCCTTAGAAATGTGGGAGGTCTTTCTAAGAGTGGGCAAGGAACTCCGTTTAGCACAACATACACGGCGTTAGCTGCTCACATCTGTCTGTGGCTCAAGCACAAATAGTGACGGCGTCTCTCAGAGCTAGAGATTGGTTCCTGATGGTCTCACCTCAAAGAATTGTATAACCTTCAGGGAATAGCTTCAGTGTAATTGCACATGTGGTTCCCTTTTAGGACGTCAATTGAAGAGCTGATTCAACATTACTGAACCTTGGATTTTTAGCTGAAACATTTCTTTAAAATTTCAGAAGATGCAATATTTCCTCACACCTAGCTTAATGTATTTGTTACTTAAGTTTCTATAATGAATGGGGTTATGTGAAAAATACTTGACATTTTAACCTAGCAAGTGTATTACCATTTTGAGACATTATACTTTATTTTTTATTAATAGCAATTACGGAAAGATTTCTGCACACTAGATGTACAATATATTTCACTCTCTGTTTAGCATTTGGTATATTTTATTTCTTTGCTCTGTTTAGTGCTGTCTCCCTTTACTAGAATGTAAGAACCACAAGGGGACGTAGTTTTGTCTCTTTTGTTCACTGCTAAATCCTAAGCACCTACAATCATGACTGGCTCAGTTCGGTTTTTTTTTTTATTTCAGCATATTATGGGGGTACAGATGTTTAGGTTACGTATATTGCCCTTGCCCCCCCTCCCCCACCAAGTCCGAGTTTCAAATATGTCCATCCTTCGGGTGGGGCGCATTGCACTCTTTGTGTATGTATATACCCATCCCCTCCTCCCTCCTCCCTCCTCCCCCCTCCCCCCTGTCCAACATCCAATAGATGTTATTCTTATATGTGCACTTATGTGTTGATCGGTTAATACCAATTTGATGGTGAGTACATGTGGTGCTTGTCTTTCCATTCTTGGGATACTTCACTTAGTAGAATGTGTTCCATCTCTATCCAGGAGTATACAAGAGGTGCTATATCACCATTGTTTCTTAAAGCTGAATAGTACTCCATGGTATACATACACCACATTTTATTAATTCACTCATGTATTGATGGACACTTGGGTTGTTTCCACATCTTTGCAATTGTGAATTGTGCTACTATTAACATTCGGGTGCATCAGTTCGGTTTTTAATAAATATTCATTTTTGTTTTCTTCTGTCTCTATAAATAAGTAAATATTCAACATACTTGAAATTTGTTTTTTTTAATTTATTTCAGCATATTATGGGGGTACAGATGTTTAGGTTACGTATGTTGCCCTTGCCCCGCGCCGACGTCCCAGGGTGAAATAGGTGCCTGCGTGGGGTGGTGGACCTTGGCCTCGGTGGGTCTGAGGTGACGCGAGGCACGGCGGCGCGGGCGCCGG
>CAUYSK010009806.1:0-35567 GCA_963575035.1 Avahi laniger
AGAGCTGGAACGCATTCTACTAAGTGAGGTATCCCAAGAATGGAAAGACAAGCACCACATGTACTCACCATCAAATTGGTATTAACTGATCAACACATAAGTGCACATATAAGAATAACATCTATTGGATGTCGCGCAGGGGGGAGGGGAGAGAAGGGAGAGGGGACGGGTATATGCATACACAAAGAGTGCAATGCGCACCACCCGAAGGATGGACATATTTGAAACTCGGACTTGGGAGGGGCAAGGGCAACATACGTAACCTGAACATCTGTACCCCCATAATATGCTGAAATAAAAAAAAAGCATAGAATAGAAAATATAAGAATAAATTTTTGCAGTAAAGTTAAGCATTATTTGAGTCATTTCAGTTATGGGTGTGTGAATCTGTGTACATATTATGATATAAATTATATTTCTTATTGTGAGTTGATATCCATAGCATTTGACAGCCATGACTTTACCAAATCCCAGTCTTTTGCCTTTGGCTTGAATTAAAATCCCACCCCACTCTCTTCTTTACCTGGCTAACTGCTACTATTTTCATCAACCTCAGTTCGGATAATACTTCCTGGAAGAAGGCTTTCTTAATTCCACATGACAAGTTACTTCTGCTGCATGTTCCCATCTCAGCCAGTACTTCCTGTGCTGCAGAGCTTACTTAAATGATTTATTTCCCTCTCCACTCCTGTACCGTATGGCTTGTGAAGGTGTGGATCATGCAAATCTTATTCATTGTTCCCTCTCTGGCAGAGAGCAGATGCTTGGCAAGCATTTGTGTTCAAGGAATATTTACTGTGTGTATGTCCAATACACAGAACAGTGAGAAATTATACTTCCTGTATTATAAAAGGCTGGTAAATAAATACATTTATGAGAATTTACTGTGTGTTGGACACTGTGCTAATTGCTTTACGTGTGTCATTTCATTAAAGCATCACGGTGATTTCATGAGTGATATACTACGGTTGTTTCCGTTACATAGAAGAGAAAACAGAGCCTCAAAAACAAACAAACATCAATACGAGTGAATTAATAAAATGTGGCATATGTATACTATGGAGTTCTACTTAGCTACAAAAAACAGTGCTGATCTAGCACTTCTTGTATTATCCCGGATAAAGCTGGAGTCCATTCTCCTAAGTGAAGTATCACAAGAATGGAAAAACAAGCACCACATGTACTCACCATCAAATTGGTGGTAACTGATCAACATTTATGTGCACATATAGAAATAAAATTCATCGGGCATTGGGCAGGTGGGAACAGGGAGGAGGGGATGGGTATATTTACACCTAATGGGCATGGTGTGCACTGTCCGGAGGATGGACACATTTGTAGCTCTGACTCGGATGGGGAAAGGCAATATATATAACCTAAACATTTGTGCCCCTGTAATATGCTGAAATATGAATACACACACACACACACACACACACACACACACTTGAGGTTACAAAACCAAACAAACCTTACTAATGTTACACTGTATTATCTAGTAATAAACAAAGCAAAAGTCGTATAAAAATTTAGGGAAAAGAGTAGTGGACTGGAAATGTCTGTGAAGTCTTATTACAGAAGAGGAAATTCTTCTGGAACTTGAAGAATGCTGATACCAGGTGCAAGGGGGATGAGTAGGGTAAGAAGCTCATGCTTAGGGGTGTGGTGGTGGAATCAGAATTCATCTCATTGGCATGCTTTTGAAAATACTTAAAACTCTCACCCTAACGACAACATAGGAAAAGTAAAAATAAAAATGAAAAGACTCTCTTTTAAGTTAAGCAAAGCAAAGCCTAGACTCAATTCCTTCTCACATGACCATGGGCAAGTAAGGCAGGCAACTGAAATGACAAATTGGGATGTCTATCTGGTAAGTGTGCCTCGCAAAGGACTAAATTCCCCTCTGGGTGTTGGTGTTAAGGAAATGTGAAGGCATTGCACCATCTAGCGGTTATCTTTGCTTTCTCTGTTGGTTATTATTGATGTTACCTGATGCAGTGATGATTCTATTAATAGTTTGCTGAAGGACAGGAAAAATCGCTGTCCTTCAAGATTCTCAAGGACTGAGGTGTGTTGATAAAACAGACAAAGGAATTAAGACTTTCAGGTGCTATAGTGGATACAGATGTCTTGAAAGATCTGCTTTACTACTACCAACACAAGGAAAATCTTAGGTAGATTTCACAAGAAAATTATTGGAAATGGTGCTGGCCTTAAATTCAAAAGAGAGAACATTTTGATGAGTTAAAACCAAAAATAGATCTCAAAGCCAGAGTTGTGAGCTCAAGTCAGAATTGCTCAGATTATGGGAACAAGTTCTATCATCTGTGCCATTTCTGGGTCGGTTTTGATTCATTGATTTTTATCCTCATTATGGTTTGTATTTTGCCACTTTTGACGTACCTGATACATAATTTTTTGATTGGATGTCAAACCTGGGAATTTTAACTTACAGGGTACTGCTATGGTCTGAACGTTTGTGTCCCCCACTCTCCCAATTCATATAGTGAACCTTAATCCCAATGCGACGGTAATAGAAGGTGGGGTTTGGGGAGGTAATTATATTATGAAGGAAGATCCCCCCCCATGGATTAGATTAGTGATCTTGTAAAAGAAGCCCCAGAGAGCCACCTTTCTCTTCCACCATGCGAGGACGCAGTGAAAAAGCACCGTTTCTAAGAACCAGGAAGTGCTCGTTCACTTGCCACAAAATCTGCCGGCGCCTTGATCTTGGACTTCCCAGCCTCCAGAACTGTGAGAAATAAATTTCTGTTGTTTATAAGCCATCCAGTTGATAGTATTTTGTTACAGCAGCCAAACACACTAAAACAGATACGGATATATTTGTATTCTTATGAACATATATATTTTTTGAGACAAGGTCTCACTCTATCACCCAGATTGGGGTACAGTATTGTGATCATAGCCCACACTGCAGCCTTGAACTCCGGGTCTCAAGCAATCTACCTGCCTTGGTCTCCCAAGTAGCTGAGACTACAGGTTTGCACCACCATGCATAGCTCATTTTTAAAATTTTTTTTGTAGAGATAGGGTCTCACTATGTTGCCCAGGATGGTCTTGAACTTTTGGCTTCAAGCAATCCTCCCACCTTGTCCTCCCAAAGTGTTAAGATTGTGGATTTGAGCCACTGTGCCTGGCCTATATTCTCAAAAAATATTCTTGAACTTTGTTCTAAGACCCAGTTAATATCTTGGAAATAGCTTGATCCTTTTGGGTTTTCCTTTTAAAGTTATTAAGAATGTACCAAAGCTGTGTTTAGTTTAGGGTAGAAGCTATTATTTGTACTGCCCACAAGCCAAGAATGGCTTTTATATTTTTAAATTGTTTTAAAATAAAAAAAAAGAATATGCAACAGAGACTAATGTGGCTGCAAAGCCTAAAATATTATGTTGACTACCTGTCCCTTTATGGAAGAAGTTTGCGAGGATTAATATTTCCCCAGCACTAAGTGAAGACCCTCCGTATTCTAATTGATGCCCTACATATTATGAGGTTTTTCATTCTGGCTCTTATAACTTCTAGTTGGATGTGTTTGTTACATGTCACATCCACTGGCCTGCCGTTAGCTAAAGCAAATCACATGGCCATATTTGACAACGGCATGAAGAAGTGAGCTCCCTCTACCAGGAAACACTTTAAGTTACATGCCAACAGGCAGGCGTCTACAATCACATTGCTGAAAGAAAGAGTGCATAATTTCAAATCAAATCCGATGTATGTATCCAGATTAAACCGATTCCTTTAATGCAATATTTTGAGCCTGTAGTATGTGATTCAGAGTTTCTTGTAATGATGTCCGTGAGTTTGCAAAGTTTTTTATTTTAATTTGTGTTTATAATTCAGTGAGATTATAATAATTTTATGTAAATGTATTTAAAAATCTTAGTAAAAATCTTTAGCTATTACCAGGAGAGTTACAGTCTACATTTATATTCATGTTTCCATAATTTCAATGAGAAGAGGTGGAGGCAGAAAACAAACAAACAAACAAATATATTTGGGCACCTGTGATCTTCCAAGCACTGTGTAGAACTTTTACATTTGTTCCTTCTTTTGATTTTCGCAGTAACTCTTCATGGTAGGTGTTATTAACCCTGTTTAATGGACAAGCAATTTGAGTTTTATGAAGACGAAATTGGTCATAGTTCATATTATTAGGAAATGGTGAAGCAGGACTTAGAGCTCATGTCTACCGGAGTCTGCGCCATTGATCTTATCTGCCGTGACACGTTGCTCCTGGGGCGGGCAGACAGGGAGAGGGGTCAGCAGCCAGGTACGATCAGCAACTCATACCCCCAGCAGCACCTCCCTACTTGTTGGCACACTTTGGCCGTTAAGAAAATGAGGTCACTCTGGATGATAAAAAAAGTCCGAGACTCAACGCTCACAGTAACTCATGATTCTCCTCTAAAGAAGAATCCAAATATGATTTTCAACTTTCCAATTTATTGGTACTGAAAACAATGGTCTGGTCAAAGTGGTAATCTGGGGATAGTCCCTTGATTAATGCCAACAATATTATGAAAAATTAAACATTCTGTGTATTTCAACATTCAAAGATTCTCAAAAGAAATAATTGCTCACAATCATTTTAAATTAATCTAATTAAGTGAAATTGTTCTTGTTAAAAGAAAAGATTTAAGCATGAAGAATACTAATCCTTTGTGTAGTTTGTTCATAGTTTATTGAACCAATCCCCTACTGATGAACATTTAGGTTGTTTCCAATTAGTTCTATATAATGCTTCCTTTTTATCAGCTTTTGCTGCAAAAGTACAATGTAAGCAAACAACCACAACAACTCAGTTGACTATTTTATTAATAAAAATTCATTCATTGCTTATACCTCTCAAGGCCCAGGTTTGGAACTGGCACACTGTTACTTCTACTCACATGCCATCATTTAAACAAGACTCATGATCAAGCCCTTGGTCGAAAGTGGAGAACTGCTCCAGCTACCATGAGGCCATTACAAGCGTGTGGAGAAAGGGAAAGCTGAAGTATTCAAGTGAGAAATGCCATCTACCCCAGCCTTGGGTAACATTTGTCCATGTGTCTTTGAAGTACATTCCTAAAAGTGGGATAGTAGGGATGATAAATTAAGTGCATATGTAACTTTCTTAAATATTACCAAATTCTCCTTCATAGCAGTTGAAATTTATTTTGTTTTCTATGAGCAATACATGGGATTGTTTTCCCACAGCCTACTTTGTCAGCCTACTTTTATTTATCTCCTTATGAGTAAAGTTAAGGATCTTTTCATGTATTTAAAAACCATTTACATTTCTTTTTTCCGTGAACACTTTGTATCTCTGGCTCCTGTTTTTTTCATAATTTCTCTACCTTAGAAGTTTTTTAATATAATAAAGGACCAATTTGTTCATAGTACACATTGAAAAGATGTTTTCGGGGTTTTCTCTTACTTGGCTTACTGTGTTTTGGCATAAAAAATATTTTAAATTTTTATTTAATAAAATTTATCAATTCTTTTCCTGATTGCTGCTGTATATTGAGCCATAGTTGGGAAATTTTTCCCCATTGGTGAAATTTTTCACCCATGTATTTTTCTTATACTTATATAACTTCATTATTATACCTAAATATTTTACATTTATAGTTTATCCTGTTGTAAATAATAAACCTAGTTTTAATGTTTAAAACATGTCTATTCATTTATCATACTAATTTGAGATGCTGCCTTTTAAAAATATTATTAAAAGCCATATGCAATTGGATCTATTTCTGGATTTCCTATTCTGTTCCACTGGTATGTCTGCCTATACAAGTGTCAGAACAACTTTTCATCACAGGTATAGACGCTTTCTGTCACAGTTGAACATCTGGTGAGCTAGCCCACTCAATACCTATAATGTCTATTAGTTTTTGTTCAGAGTTTACTATATATTTGCATTAGTTATCTATTATTGCTGTGTACAAGTTACCACAAACTTAGCAGCTTAAAACACACATTTATTTTCTTACAGTTTCTGTGCATCATGAATCTGGACGTAGCTTAGCTTGTTCCTTTGCTCAGGGTCTCACAAGGCTACAGTCGGGATATTGCCTGGGCTACATTCTCATCTTAAGTCTTTACTGGGGAAGAATCCACTGCCAAGTTCACTCCAGTTTTGACGGAATTTATTTCTTTGTAGTCATAGGACTGAGGGCCCTGCCTTCCAGCATGCTTTTCCCAGAGGCTGCTCTCATGTTTTCCCAACAAGGCAGTTTATTCCATTAACTCAGCAAGGGTGCTCTTCAGAACATGTCTGCTAGACAGTCTTACATAATGGAAGGTAATCACGGAGTGACATTTCATCATCTTCGCTTCGTCATTTTGTCCAGGAGTAAATCACATTTCTCACCCACATTCAAGAAGGGAGATTACACAAAGGCATGAACATAAGGAAGCTGGGATAATAGGGCACTTGCCTCCAGAAAAGAGGTTGCATTTTTATCACATTTGTGTTAAATTTATAAATTATCTTGGAAGGACCATTTATTTAAAAGTATTACGTCTTTCTATCAAAAGACAGGGTATATTTCCTCCCATTTGATAAAGTCATATTTTGTATCTCTCAAGAACATTTTATAATTTACTTCACATAATTTTGAACATTTTTTACTAAATTTATTCCTATGCATTTTCTTTTTCTTTTCTACTATTTGCAATGGGCATTTCCTTTCATTATAATTTCTAATAGTTCTTTTTGTATATGCGTGACTGCTGCTGATTTTATAGATTAATTCTATAATGTACTTCTCTACTAAAAGTTGATTGTAGGTTTTGGTAGTTTTTTAACTGCTCCTTTTATATTTTCCAAACACATAATCATAGCTTCTACAAAAAGAGATAATTTCACCTCTTCAATTCTAACTTTTATTTCCCTAATTGCATTCTCTTGTCTAATTTCATTGGCTAGTATTCTTAAAAAGAGCATTAAAAATATTAGAGATTATAGGCATCTGTTTTTGTTCTTGACTTTAACAGGACAACATCTAATGTTTCTTCCATTAGGCAAGATGTTTGTCTTAGATCTTAATTTTATATTAAATATCCCTCAGTTTTTATTTTATTGTGTATTTTCAATATGAATGTGCTCATTTTTTTTCAAAATACTATTCTGCACCTATGAAGATCATTATATATTTTTTCTCCATAGTTATACTAATATGATGGATTATATTAATGAATTTCTTAATGTTAAGCCACCTTTGAATTACTGGAATAAATCACCCTTGGTCATGATGTACTGTTTGTTAATGTACTATTGAGTTTTGTTTGCAAATATTTTATTTAACATTTTGCATTAACAGTTAAATTTGAGATAGCTCTCTAGATTCCTTTTTTGTGTAATGTTTATCAAATTCATGAATCAATACTATTTTACTTCAGAACTAATTTTGAATTTTTTGTTTTTCTTTTTCTTGTAAGTACCAATGGGTTTATCTGAACTTTAAAGATTTAGAAGAATTGCCCTGTGACACTATCTGGGTCTGGAGCTTTTTGTGGAGAAACCCTACTTTATCTATTTTTAATATATATTAATGTTTCTGGACTCTGTCTTTACAGAGATCAATTTCAATTAGCTGTATTTTCATAAAATGATTCATTCCATTTAGATTTTGCATAGTAATTATTCAATAATGTTTAAAATTTTCAATATTGATGGCTATTACTTCTGTTTATTTGTGTTTTCTCCTTTTCTATCATATAGATTAGAGATTGGCAGTGTATCTACTTTTTGTTGATGTTTTTGAAAAACAACCAGCTTTTAGATTTATTTATTTATGAGCTTTACTATGTTTGTTATAACATAGTAAAATGACTTTTAACTCATTATAGTCTAATCTTTATTAATCATTTTCTTTTGCTCTTTTTATGGTGGTGTTAGTTTTCTAACTTTTTGAATTGAGCATTTATTTATATTAGTTTTATGTTTTGCTTTTTATTAATATAAATATGTAATATTATAAAATCTTCTCTGACAACTGCTTTACCATTATTTCATGAAGATAAATATGTTACATAGTCATTACAACTATTTTTCAAAATTTTTGAAATTCTATCTTCCCTTTTGAACCCAAAGTTGTTTAATAGCTTTTATAAAAAATCATAGATAGAAAATTCATTTTTTTGCTGTTATTACTAATTCTTTAGTTTTATGGCATTATTATCAGAAAATGCTCTTACTGCTATTTTAGTTCTTTAGGATTTACAGACATTTTCTTTGGAAATTGAGATGTGTTTAATTTTTGTGAATATCCCTTGTGTACTTTTAAAAAACCATATGGTCTGTTATAACAGAGCTTATACACACACACACACACACACACACACACACACACACGTATATATCTCATATATAGTCTACTTTATTGATTAGGTAATTATCTTTAGACAAAGTCTTGTGTATAGGTAGTCTGTTTACAAAGTCATCCCTGGAGCAAGAGTGGAGGACTGGAAAGAATCAGGGAAGGAGAAACAACCAATGTAAGAATCTGTTATTGAGGATACCACTGGGGGCTGAGTGTGCACCAGGTTTCTCCAGGCATTTATAATGCCTCTTATAGTTGTTCTCTGGAGGGTGAATGATAAAGTAATTATCTGCAATGTTGAGGGTTATTCTTAGAGGCAGGGCTTTTGGGCTGTGCATATGTGCTTGCACTGGGCTCTCATCAGTGTCTGGATATAGAATCCCTGGAGTAGAAAGAGAAATATGTTAGAAATACATTCTTGAGGCGAGATGCTGTCAGCAGGAGTTGAGCCAAAGCCTATCTGGAACTGTGTGCCTTCCATGTGACTGATATCAGAGGTGAGATCCAGACCTCTGAGTTGGGGTCCTGACAGCATCAGATGCAGTTGTTTACATCTTAGACACACTAATTTTTTGGTCTGCTTCATCCGTCTTGGATTGAGATATGTGTGTTAAAGTCTTCAGCTATTAGTCTACGTCTGTGTACTTTCTCTTTCATCTCATTTAGACAAAGATTTGTGTAACTCGACACTGTGTTATTAGGTGAACATTTGTTTTATTTCATAATATTATAATATTTCATAATATGGGGGTACAAATGTTTAGGTTACATATATTACCTTTGCTCTACCTGAGTCAGAGCTACAAGTCTTAATACTCACAATTATTTTATTGTAAAGGGTTGCCTTTAGCATTATAAAGTGAGTTTTAATGCTTTGGGGTCTTAATTATCAAAGGTGTGACCACTACATTCTTTTCTTCTTTATTTATTTTTATTTTTGCATTAGCTCAGGATTACCTTTTACTTTCCTTTTATTTATTTTTTATAGACTTTATTTTTAGAGTAGTTTTAGGTTCACAGCAAAATTGAGCAGAAGGTACAGAGATTCTTCACCTACACAGTCTCCCCTATTATCAACGTTCCCCACTAGAGTAGTACATTTGTTGTGATCAATGAACCTACATTAACACATCGTTATCAGCCAGAGTTCATAGTTTACACTAGGGATCGCTCATAGTGTTGTACAATCTATGGGTTTGACAAATGTATGATGACAAGTCTCCACCGTTGCAGTATCATACAGAATGGTTTCCCTGCTCTAAACTTCCTCTGTGCTCTGCTGTTTAGCCTTCCCTTCCCCAAACCCCCGACAACCATTGATCTTTTTACTGTCTCAATAGTTTTGTCTTTTCCAGAATGTCACTTAGTTGGAATCATACAATACGTAGACTTTTCAAATTGGCCTCTTTAACCTAAAAATATGCATTTAAGTTTCCTCCATGTCTCTATGGCTTGATAGGTAATTTCTTTTAGTGCTAAATATTTTGTTGTCTGAATGCATCATCCTTTAATTTTTAATATTTCTGAATCTCTTTGTTTTACATATGTATCTTATATAGAGCATACTATGGTATTTACTATCTTAACCATTCTGAAAATATTTTCTTTATAATAGGTAATATAAACTCATATCGATATTTATTGACACAATAACATAATGATATGGTTGGTCTTACTTTTGATATTGCACATATATTACATATGATGTATGCATATACACATATTTTAATATGTAATAAAGGTTATATATTTGTATATGTTACATATGAAATATATTTATTATAAATTATGCATATTATAGTTATTTGAACATGTGTGATATGTAATTATTTATAATCATATAAGAACGTCTTCCAATATCTTATCTATTTTATTTGCTCTCTCTTTTGACAAAGCTTTTATTATTTAGGAAGTTTTATTTATTTGTGGTAATGATTACCCAATACTCATATTTTTATATAATACCCTATGTGTCCTATTTTTCTCAGTTATTATCTATTGTTTTCTTTCTATGACACTATTTATATTAGTTAGTACCCTTTTCTTTTTCTCAGCATCTGGCTATAATACTCTTTTACCACAAATACTGCAGAAGGTCATTATCAAATTTATTCTATCAGGTCATTAAATATGACATGTCCAATTTTGAATCAAAAGTGTAGTTTATTATATCTCAAACAAAAAGCAGTAGAATTAATCACTGAGTCTGAACTCTCGACACAGTTTGGCCACCTTGATGGTAACTTATTCATGCCAGCATCAAAGAAATCCGGAGAGCCAGTGATGATGAAATCACAAAAGGTGTGCTCCACAGCTTGTTGAGAATTAAATATTTTTCCTTGCAAGAGGTCGTCCAAAGCTTGGAAGAAGTGGTAGTCAGTTGGTGCAAGGTCTGGTGAATACAGTGGATGATGGAGAATTTCTAAGTCCAGCTGCTGTAGTTTGAGCAGTGTCTTTGTGTGACATGTGATCCAACCTTATCTTGCAAGAGGAATGGCCTGTCTTTATTGAACAATCTTGGCTGCTTAATCACAAACATCCTACCATTTTGTCTAATTGGCTGCAGTAGACATCTGCCGTAATCCACTGACCATGTTTCATGAAGCTGTAGTGGACAATACCAGCCCTGGACCACTAAACAGACACCATTAGATTTTTTTGATGAATATTCAGTTTTGGACTGTTTTGGCACTTCAACTTTATCTAACCATTGTGTCAAACACTAATGATTGTCAAAAAGAATCCATTTTTCATCACATGTAACAATTCAGTGTAGAAATGGTTTGCCTTTATGATGTGACAGCAAAGAAAGGCAGACTTTGAGATGATTTCTCTCCTGATGCTCATTTAATTCATGTGGAACCCATCTATCCAGCTTCTTTACCTTGCTGATTTGTTTCAAATGCTCCAATATTGTTGGAATAGCAACATCAAACCTTGCTGCTGATTCATGCACAGGTTGAGATGGATTCGCTCCACCTGTAGCTTTCAGCTCATCATTATCCGCCTTGGTCTCAGGTCGGCCACATGGCTCATTTTCAAGATTAAAATCACCAGAATGGAACTTCTCAAACCATGGATGTACTATGTGTTCATTAGCCACATCCTTCCCAAACACTTCGTTGGTATTTCGAGCTGTCTGCACTGCATTGGTTCCACGAAGGAACTCATATTCAAAATAACATGAATTTTTGACTTATCCATGGTTTCACAAAAATTGCTCTAAAAAAATTGAAAGACAATTACAAGCCAAAATGTGTGTTTGAAAGACTGAGGATATACCTTCACAATAAAAATAAAACAAGAAGAGTTAGAGCGAAATGTCAATGAGGTCATCATTGTTCACGCAGGCGCATTACAGTCCATTCCCCTTGGCTGCCGGGTTACATCGATGTCGCGCTAACGGTTCTTGTTATATTAACAATGGCTTCATACTTTCTGAACAGACCTTGTATATCTGTATGTGACACACAAACACACATTCCTGTATCCATTTCTCAAGTCCCAGCATGAGGGATCATTCTCTTTGCTCCTGAGCTTTCTCTTTGACTCCAGGTAGTACACTGATATCTAATTAAGTGGGCAAAATGATAAATTTTTTCCTGATTTCAGAAATTTCTTCTGTATGTCATGTTGCCCAGAGGATACATCCTGTTCTTGTCAACTAAGTTAAAGGGAATTCCTTCTAACTAACTGGAGTTTGAGCTCCTTTTTCATCCCCCTCCCCTAATTTAGGAGCTAAAATCCCTTATCACATTGTGAAAAACCGAGAAAAGCTCTTTGTTTCCTCAGATGTGCTGTACAAAGTATCCTGTTTCTTGATTTTTGTCTCTAAAGTTAGATAATTTTTGAGTTACAGTGGAATATCAGACTTTTGCACAATTACTGGTTCAATTTCATCATGGCCATTATAATTGCTGTTAAACAAATCATGATGTGACAACTGGTAACAATAAAGATTACGGAAGAAAGTCATGTAGAAAACAGCTGGTAGACAAAAAAACAGAAGAATGTTCTAGAGGAAATTATAATTGATTTTGCTATGAATGAAAATGGACAATACATATTTGCCCTTTTCTTTAGAGACACTGTCGGGAGACTTGGCATCTATTCTTGTGTAAAATCTCATTGCTTAGGGGAACACGTTCAGACAGAATCTTCAACATGGCATCATTAGAGAGATGGGAATGCCAAATCTTACCATGGTTAACTGTATAATCTCAACGTCCCATCTTTGGATTATTCAATTTACGTTACAGAAATATAAGAAAACATTACTACATTCAAACCATTGTCTGTCTGATTTAGCACTTGTCTAAAAGATGGAACACAGAAAAGTTTCAGAAATAAAAGCGATTACCCCGGGTTTTATCACTCACTTGATCCGATGGCTGTCCTGTGTACTGTTTTTTCTTTTTTATCACTGTTAAGAAATGTATACATATTTTTTAAGCCATAATGGGATTTACTTGAAAATAGTGATAAAAGGAGACACAATGAGCTTAATTTGTGATAAAGGGGTGGGAGTTCCCTTTCACCTCTAGGAAGAAAGCCTCTGCGTCAGATGAGGCTGATTGCACGCACTGTGGGGACACACTGCAGAATGTGCTTGCTTCACTTCGAATCACATGACACCTGGCAGGGTCCAGGGAACAATGTGTTCTCCAGTTTCTTACTTTAGAAGCTCAACATTCTCGTTTTGCTCCCATGGATTCCCGAGTATATAGGAACTTGGATTTCTAGCTAACTTAAACTCTTTAAACATCTTCCCATTCACCAGGCAATGGACAAATCTTTCAAGGTTTATATGGCACTTCTTCTGCTAGTACACAGGGCTTATTGTTCTCTACCACCTACTTTGGCACAGGCTACAAAATGTTATCATTGTTACTGTCTTATGAGCAATCCCTTGCTTTGTTCCAAAGCTCGTTGGGGGTCAAGGGAGCGTGGATTACAGGTTTCAAAACGGGCTTCAGGTTTATGATTCCAGTCAAAATTTGTTTCCAGCAATATTACTAGCTCAGAGCACTTGATCAAACCACTTGACCATATTTAGCTTCTAGCCGACATATAATTGACATTTAGTAAATATCTGTAATTGAGGAAAAGGATTTTGCACAATGGAAAGAAGTTTTCCAAGCAATACCCAACTTAGCCATTGTACTTTCCCTGCCTAAAGCCAATTTATAAAGTGCTTTTTTTTTTTTTTTTAACAGGGCCAATATTTTTACAGTGGCTTTTCACAGGCAGAAGGAAGTTATCAGAGCAAGTTCACACAGGAAGAACCTTCAAAATTTTCAAATTCATGCAGATTTTTGTAGCGTCAAATTGATGCAAATTAAAGATAAATGTGCACGGTTACATAAAGAAACTTCAAAAACTTCCTGTAATTAGCGAATTAGATCTGAGATAGGGAAGGGGCTGGTGTGATGTAAATCTGGATATGATAATTCTGAATCAGGCAAATAAAAAGAAAGAGGAGAGAGGCCATTCAGTCAAATGGAAGAAGATTGTGCCCTGGTAAATCAGTAAGGAGGGTTAGTAATTAACACCACAACTATAGTTACTCCTAAAGTAATATGGGTTGTATTTTGCTATAAATATCGGCACAGACCAGATGCAGGAAGCAATAGTTACTTAACTTTAACCAAAGAACTGCCATTAGCAATCCATCTTTCTCACTAACTAAACTCAGGGAACAGTGAATTAGAAGGGGAACCCACCCACTGCGTTAACTCACTTATCCAAGCAACCTCGGTGCCCAGTGGGATGATAGCAATGCCAAAGCAAGAAGCTGTCAGGTAAATAATATCTTTTGAAGAACGGTACTTTCTTCAATCCTTTCAAAGCCAGTTGACCTTTATTATCACCTTGTTTTATAGATGGGAAATGAGAATTGGAGAGGGTGGATAACTCATTCAATGACACAGCTAGTTAAGTAAACACAGTATTCAAAAAGGGGAGTTCCTACCGTGGTAGGTGTTCCTTGGACCACCTTGCAGTTTTTTCTTAGCAGGTGAAATTCTGACGTGTCTGAATGAGGTTCTTTCGGCCCTGGTGTTCCCATCTTTAAACGTGAGTGAAGCGAATAGGTTAACCCCAACGCTTGGCGACGCTGAAGCCTTTCCTCTAGGACTGGTCTCAGCACCAACTACCAGCAGAGGGCGCCAGAACCCTTTGAAAGTTGTTTTTTGCTAGTCACTCTTGGCATGACATTACTCAGTCTGCGTGCATCAAATTATTGCTTGAGGGTGGGTGGAAGGAAGTGTAGCAGAGTTATCTGACTCCTTTCACTTTTTTAAGGAGGAAAAAAAATGCTTTTCATTAAATTGTAAGAGATATGCCATTACGGCGTTACTTGTTAATCAAAACAGGCTTCCCAAATCCAAATGCAATTAAAACCGAGTTTTCAGACCTTTATCTCCTTCCTTCTGGGTGTGTAGTCCCCTCTTGGAACTCCTGCTGGGAATGTTGCTTTGGAAACACTAATATGTGTAGCAGGCCCCTGGGTATGGCACCAGGGAAAGAGGAGGAGGGAAGCTGGCCTGTCAATTAAGTGAAAGGAATGTGAAACGTGAGAATAGACACGGTGGCCTTCTGTGGTGACAGAAACCTCTGCAAGGGAAGCTTGCTCTAGAGACTAATAGCAGAATCTTTCTCTCCTGTGGTCTCAGACTAAAGACTTGCTAATCAAGATTCACATGCCAGTTCACGAAGAGGGTTTTTTTTGTTTTTTTTTTTTTGGCGGAAGGAGTGGTTATAAAAGCGGGCTGATGTGTATACGATGGAGTTCATGTCGTACTTCAGAAAACATCCTCAGCTGCATTATTTAGGGCATTTACCTAACCGTGACATTTCCGGTGAGGTAAATAAATCAACCCTTTGTAGAGCAGTTATTCTTGTAGCATTATTGATCATGTGGCTAGATATTTCTGACTCAATTGAGTATTTCTGAAAAGAATTGTTTCAGGAAATAAAAATGTTAGGCTCTTCCATATTTGCTAGTTGGGATATTTTTCTTATATTAAACTCAATTGGGAGAGGAAGACATAAAAATTAAGACATTCTATTTGCTTTGCTCAAGACCAGGTTAGAGATAATTTGACACGTGCATTGTTACCACTTCCTGTTGAAAGGCTGGTCGTCAAGGGCACTATGGGAACAGGAAAGAATGTCATCTGCTGCAGTTCGGGGCACACACAGGGGCCCACAAAAGCAGGGTCAAATTTGCCACGTGAAGAATGAAATGAGTCAGATCTGGGCGGGCGTGCAGGGGTGTGGGATGTGTGTTCTGGGCAAGAGGCAGCGACACTGGGGGCCTCAGCAGAGATACTGGGCTCTCAGAGCACTTGGCCACTGTTCAGGAAAGGCGATGCAATCCCTGTCTGTGATGGTGCTGTGACTTAAGAAAAAAATTAAATCAATTTATCAACAATATCCCATGTAAGCAATGAAGAATTTGGTCAGGCAGAATTTTTTTTTTTTATTCTAAAAGAATTGGATGTTGGATCAGGTCTAGAAAAATTTTTCTATTGCACTGAAATCTTGTGGGGAACAGGAGATTCAGATCTGTCTGAAAACCCAAAAGACAATACATATTTCAATCTACATTGCTGTGCAATCTGATATATAGAATGAGGAAGAGAGAAAAGTAAAAGCACTAACCTCAATTCAGTAGGTTTAATGGGGACCAATGTGGCCTAATTACCCACAATGCCAGCCTGTTCTCAGCTCATCGTGTTTAACGAGTGATGCGCCAGATCTATTGTTTTACCTGCGAGTGACTGTAGGGTGTTCTTTGCCAAGCCTGGGGAACTGTGCCATGTTTTCTTGTCATTTCCATTTCCCAGCAACATCTGGAAACGTCGTTAGAAAGAAATCCAAATTTGGACTCTTTCTGTTTCTTTCTGTTTGAATTACCTAGTTCTAGAGCAGTCTGCACGTGCATGAAAGGGTAGAGCTATGGGCATCCTTTTGGTTGCGACTTTTGTGTTTAGAGTCTGAGAAGTTGGTATGGGGTGGAGGTAGGGATGATAAGGGCCATCTTCTGGGAGATTCTGGAGGAATGGGGTTCTGATAGTGTAAATGTCCTGGCTCTGGAATAGAATATTGGAGCCTTCCAGGACTGTGGGTGTCCTACAGCTCAAATCCTACCTGTGGTGAAAGAGAAAATGAAAGCCCAGACAGGCTAGCTGAGAGTGTGGAAGATTTTCCAGAACCTCTTTATGTTTCAGGCATCATTATCAACATGCATCCCAATGTACCATTCCTTGAGTTCCCCCTACATTCAAAGCATGGATTCTCTGGAGACACAAAAATGTTTAATACATGGTCACTATCTTCAAGGAGACAAAGCAGAGAAAATTCATGCGAGACGTATCAGTAGACTAGGAATCATTCGATAGAAGGACTTAGTCTTATTCTATTCATCCCGAATTTGTCATTGCCACAATATTTTGAATGAACATACTGGGTAGGATGGAAGGACAAAAGAGGGGATATTTGTGCTGTGGATTTAGAAATGGCATCAGAAATGACCTCACACTAGCTGCTCCAGCAGATCCTCAGTGAGATGTGAGAGATGAGTAATGAAATGGTGAGAGAAAGTCTTCAGACAGAGAAGGCAGGGAAGGGTGCTCCAGACAGAATTAGTGTGGACATAGTGCTTGTAGAACTGCCCAGTGGCTTCACAGACAGGGGAAAGGTTCAGAAAGAGTTCTAGGAGATGTTGGAGAAACCACAGACATAGGCTGGATAATGAAAGATTTGGGGTGAAGTCTTTGGACTTTATCCTGTAGAGCTGTGCTTCTCAAACTCTCCCGGGGAAGGACAAGTTGTTGTTGTTGCTGTTGTTATTCTTTCCCCAACCTTTCACAGACCAGTAGGAGTATGGAGACCACTCACCTTGGGAGTCCAACAGCACTGTATATACTGTGTTCAATGACACGAGTCTCCCTGTCCCACACTTGCGTACCATGGTGATGTCAAACGTCACATTTCCAAACGCTTTCTGCTTCTGTACTTATCTTGTCATGAACAAGAACAATGTTCACGGGCTGGTGCCTTTCCCCAGACCACCCTTTGAGTGGCATGGCTGAGGATAAGAAACCTCCAGGAATGACCCAAACAGGGAAATGACTTGATAAAATTTGTGTCCTAGAAAGGTTTCGCTGGCAGCGAAGTGGAGGAAGGTTTACAGCAGAGACTGAGTGAAGGAGACGATTCAAGAAACCAGAGCTATTGTCCAGACAAAAGATGGTGAGGATCTGAGTTGGGGTCTTGAGCATCCTTCAGGGATGTAGATTATGCTTTTCAGAACATTTCAGAGCCTAAAATCCAGGTCATGGTGAGCATTGAAAAGAGGAGGAGGAGAGACAGGGGAGGTAGAAGATTTCTGAAAAACAGAGGGTGCTGGTAACTGAGATATGAGCCTGGGGCCTTGAAAGGGGGTCCTGAAGACTCTCCCAGGGAAGGGGAAAGCTGCCCCATGTGACAAAAGGGACTTTTCTCAGGATGGAAGAAAGGTGACACAAACTTTGAGTCAGAACCAGCTCCAAGCAGCCAAATAGGCTTAAACATATGTATTCGTGTATGTGTGTGTGTGTGTATGTATATATTTATATATATATGTATTTCACCTCGATTGTAGCAATGCAGTTTTTCACTGGAACATTCCTCTGCTCTAAAGTCATGAGCAAAATTACAGATCTGTCAGTGTAACCTTATCCCAACTTCCTGTTTGAGAGCTTCCTATCTTTTCACAGACTCAAAAACAAGCCCCAGCTGGTTTGATAAAATTAAAATTACTTTCAGGTGCAAAAAGCCTCTGGGTCTGCTGTGCCACATAGAATACATTTTTGCTGCTGAGATTTGAGGGGAGACTCTGGGTGGGGGAGCTTTTAAACTGGGAAACTTGCTTTGTGTCTCCTACTCACTTAGCAAGTGGAAGGGAGAAAGGATTCCAAGAGCCTTTCCAGTTTGCTGACACCTGCCTCTCGCCCACACATCACACAACTTGGATGCTCCTACCACCTGTCATTTTCCAAACGTGTCTAGGTCTCTGTCTCTCCTGTAACAAGAACTGGCCCCCGGTCTCATTGCCGTGGCACACCCCACCCTCACTACACCCTGTCGTACACTGTCAAACTGAATAGGGGCTCCAAAATGGACATGGGGCTGGGGGCTGCATCCTGAATCTTTGCGGCTCCAGCAACGGGTACAGTGTTTGCCGCATGGTGGAGCTCAGTGAATGGCCGTGGGGTGATGAATGGTTGGGGTTCTGGAATCTGTCCCCTAGTCATTCTTTCCTCCCCCTCCTTTCTTCCTGTCTCTTCCTGACTCCTTCCCTCTTTTTCTTCCTTTTTTTCTTTCATTTTCATTTAACATATGTTTAGTGAGCACCGACCATGTGCCAGAGCCTGTGCTAAATTTTGATTAATCCTTAATGAATGAACCAGAAAGGGTTCAAACTCTCTTATTGGGTCACGTAGATTCTTCCCATTCCAAAGTTGGAAGTATTCTTTTTTGGTCCAAACCCAGTCTCTCCCCACCTATGGTTGCATCCATCTATACTAGTCCCTATCCAGTCTTTGCTTACATACCACTGGTGATGGAGAATTGACTTCCTGTGAACGCAATCACATGGTCCCTCATGGGACCATTTTGACTGTTAGAATGTTTTTCTTTATAAAAACTTAAATGCTAACAATTATTGCTTTACTGTAGTGGGATGATGAAAGATTTGGTTTTCATCTTTTCTACATTTCTGTGTTTTCCAATTTTTCTCCAAAAGAATTTTCACTTTATTAGAGAAAAAATTATTTTTGTTAGATAATATAAAAATTAATTTTGTAAAAAATAATTTTATAAATTCTTCCTCAGCGTGAGTTGAGATCTCTCTCCCTGTAGCTTATACATATTGACCCTAGTTTTTGTCCAGTGGAAACAATAATAAGTTTATGTTTTTTCTCCTTTAGCATTTCATGACCTTTGCCCTTTTAGTATTTAATTGCTTTTTTTTTTATTGTCAGTACTTCCAAAGTGTTTGGCTTACTCAGCATTATTCAAAAAAGTTGATTCTAGCAAATGAGGCTTGAATATATTTCCATTTTTTTAGAAGTCGATGATTCAGTCTCTCCTTCACTGAAGATACTTGATTTATATTTGTTGATTTTATATGCTATTTCCTGCTTTGGCAATCACAACTATACCAGAATAGGATGTGATTCTGAGACTTCTGGGAGGCAGCACACCATCTTGGTTAAGGGTGTAGATTTTGGAGTCAGACAGGCATGGGGCCAAATCCAGGCTCTATTAGCTCTGTTGCTTTGGACCAGTTATTTAATATCTCTGGACCTTGGTTCCCTCTTGTATATTATAAAGAAAAATAAGTTCCAACTAACACAACAGATATGCAGATGCAATTTGCTAAGATATGAAAAATGCTTACAAAAGAACATGTGGCATAGTGGGTCTTATTTATTTAGATATTCAACAAAATTTTACTTATTTACATATTTATTTCTAATTAACTGGAAACATTGATTTCACATATGTAGCTTTTCAGCCCTTTTATTAACCAAGATCTCTCTGCTTGTCCCCCATCCTCCTAAACATTAATGACTATGCTCTTGGTGCCTCCTTCTAGCTGGTTGTCTTGATGCTGTGTGAGAGGAGACGTTCCACTAAGTGTGAGTTGCCTGGTATAGCTATTGGAAAACCCCAATTGCCTCTGTTATGATAATTATCTAATATCTTTTGATTTAGACAGGCAAGACCACAGTCAACCCAGAACCCGAGATTTCAGGCAGGAAAAGAGAAGAATTCCAGATGACATGAGATAGTCCAAAGGAATTTCATTAGTTAAAAACTGGCCTCTGTAATCGACAAAATAGAGATCCTCTACGTCTTCTGTTAGATTTATAGCTCAGCATCTCATTTTCTTTGGAGCAATTGCCAATGGTATGGTGCTTTTAATTTGTTTCCACACGTTTGTTGTTTGTATATAAAAATGCCAATGATTTTGTGTCTTGATCTTACGTTCTGTGTGGTTCTAGGAGGATTTTTCTTTTGGTAGATTTCTTCCTTTCCAATGTGTGCAACTAATTAATTAATTAATTATTTCCCTATTGTGCTTGCTTGAACTTCTACCAATATGTCGAATAAGAAAAGAGAGAGTGGATATCTTTGCCTTGTTCCTGATCTTAGGGGGAAAGCATTTAGTCTTTTGCCATTAAGTAGGATATTAGCTGTAGGTTTGTTACAGATGTTCTCTATCAAATGGAAGTAATTCCCCTCGATACCTTTGTTGTTTTTCTATCCAGTAGTTTTGTCATTTGCCATGAGTTGAGTATTGGAGTCCCTAACTGTAACTATGGATTTGTCTGTTTCTACTTTCAACTCTATCAGTTTTTGCTTCATAATTTTTGAGGCTCTGTTGTTTGACATGTGTATGTGTGTGTATGTTTGGTTAGGATTGCTATATCTTCCTGATGAACTGAAACTTTTAACATCATGTATTTTCCCAGATATATTTATATATATATATATATTTACTATATAATTCATTCCTTTTCCAATTTACTAAATTCCTGTTTTCATTTAAGAAATTATTGTTTTCAGCATATGGGTGGATATATGTTTATGTAACTGGATTTAAAATATGCTTTGCCTTACAAGTGTAGATCACAAACTTAATGGAGGCTAACTGAATGAACAAAAGGCAGAGTTAGTAGATTTACATAACTGGGAAGTCCAAGAAGGAAGGGTTCTACTTTTGGATATAGCTGGATTCAAGGACAGAAAAGTAATTTTTCTCTCTCTCTCTCTCTCCTCCCCTCCCCTCCTGTTTTTCTGTTAGCTTATTCTCACTTATGCCTTCTTTATACAGCGTCTAAGATTATTACCCACAGTTCTTCACATACTGTTTGCAGTTTCAGATAAAGCGGACGGTCCTTTTCACCCAGTGACTTCAGGGAAGCATCCTAGCATGGCTTTGATTTGTCTCGTCTGTGTCATGTCCTCATGTCCAAACCAATCACTGTGGCCAGGGGAATGGGATGTTGTGATTGACCTTTGGATCATGGTCCCAACTCCATGGATCAGAGGTTGGATCATATAATTGACCAACTCAAAAAGAATGTGGTGGTGGTGGGAGAGGGTGAATTTCTGCAAAGAAAATATCGTGGAAGATAAAAAGTATCCAAAATCTTCCACAATATCCCGAAGTCAAAAGGCACTATCATGTGAAACCAGCTCCCCTATAGTATGCTTCAACTGGAAATGATTTGGGTATTCAATGAGGCAATGACAATTAAAAGCCGATTTGTTGTGAAGCCCTAGCTGTGCTAGTTTTCGGGAAACATTTACAAAGAAACAGGCTTTTAAATTAGCTTCCTCAAAAACCTAATTTCTTCTCTTGCCCATTGTTAAGAAAAAATGAGTAAAAACAAAAACCTTTTTCACTGGGTTCAGGTGGGAGTTTTTAGAGGGGGAGTGAAAGGAGACAGGAGCAGATGATGGGTGGAAGGATATACTGAAAACACTGGGGAGGGTATTCCACATGTCAGGAATGAAACAGGTCTGGACATAAATAGGCAGGGTTCATAGGCTAAGAATGAGTAAAATAGGAACAGAAGGTTGTTGAGAGGAAAAATGAAAGAAGGTGGAAAAAAATCCAGGAAGGGAGCAGAGTACCAATTAACACGTGTTTAAGGAGCAGTGAAGGGCTGCATTACGTTCAAATGCAAAAAACATTACCCCTTGGGGGTAATACGTTCAAATGCAAAAACATTGCACCTCATTACCTTTCACCTCTCTTTCCTCACTGCTGCCTTCTGCCCTCTTCGCCTGCCTCCCAGGCCCAGCCCCAGTCTCATCCATCCTCTCTCCGGTGGGCACCAACCTCCATCCTAGCACACGCACTGCTGTAGTGTAACGACCTGCTCACGTGACTCTCTCCACCATGTGACCGTTGCATTTCTCAAGGTGAGGAACTCTACCTTATTTATCTTGGTGATTGTGGTGTTAAAAAGCTTTTTGGACTGATGAGTAAATTATGATGGAAATTTCCAATCTCATTACTTGTAACAGCAGAAGTGGTCCTTTCCTTTGGCAAACTGTTACTTTTCATTAAACACATGTCCCAGTTTCAGGGGAAACTAAACTTTCCCTTTGAAAATGTTTTCTTTTAATAACTGATGTACAAAAATCTGATCATGAAATCTTAGCTAAATATGTAGATCTCAAAGTGCAGCAGGAAATATGTGAGTATCAGGGACTTCAAGGATCCTGTTTTCTCTTTTGCTTTGCTTTTGGGAACAGGGGCCCTACCATGTGATATGGTGGCCTGCCAGGCATGCAGTCAGGCTGGGAACTGCTGGCTTTGCTGGAATAACATTCTCCCCCACAAATCGCTAATTGATATGCTCAACAGCTGTACCGCACTGCTGGCCACGTCTTTCAAGGCTTTAATGACCGTTTTCAGGGTTCCCTGGTCTGTTAATTGTCCCTCTCCTGTTACTCATCTCAGGAGTGATAGTGACTTTGTTTATGAGCCCAGGCATTCCAGATCAGAAAGAGTCTCCAATCCCAGACTCTCTAGGCTGATTTGCTGGGAGTTGGAGACCTTCTGGTATCTCATGCCACAAAGGAAATGACATTCTCCCGGGAGCACCAGTCCTGGCCACCCTGACTGCTGATAACAACCCTCACTTTCATCGTTGGGGTTCAAGGCCCCTCCTGCCTTCTTTCTCAGTCTTTAGCAACAGCAGCAGCTGTCTCAAGCCACACAATTTCTCCTTGTTGTTCTTGTTCTCTTTTTTTTTTCGAAAAAAGTTTTAACTGAGTCTACCTTCCTCAAACTGCTTTCTCCATGTGAGGCCAAGAGATTAAATCGCCTTGGGGGTAATTCGGACCCACCAGCTGTTGCTGCTGTCTTCCCGTGATTGTCAGTGACTTCATTGAAAACGTATGTGTGATCTTTCAACATGTACACAAGTGGAGTGGGGGGAAAACAAACTTGCTCCTGGATAAAGGTTTCCTGATGTGTCACTAAGGGCATACACATGATGAAATGGGGTCTCTGGACAGTCATTGCAAATGACTCCCTTGCCCCTCTGCTTCCCTTCTCTTGATTTTAGCAGCCAGATTCCAAAGCTTTGCCACACAAAGAGTAGAGTCTTTGGGCTGTGCAAGCATGGAGCTCTGGAGGAAGGCAGGAAGCATGAGCAAGGCTGGACCACCCACTCAAAGCCCATGTCTCTGTTTTCATCAGCTTAATTCCTAGATGCTCCATTTCTAAGAGTGATCTCAGCCCTGTTCATGTATTCTTTCAGCAAATAGACATTGAGAGATGCCTTGCAGATGGAGTGGCTGCTCTCAAAGAACTTCTAGTCTAGTAGGGAGTAAGAATTTGACCAGGTAAATAGAGCTGTGAAATGCAGATGTGTTGCATGTTAGGGGGACTAAAACAGATTGATTTATCTAGTCTGGAGTAGTGGAAAGCTAGAAATGCCTCTTTGAGAAGAAGCTGATTCTGTAGTTGTATTTGGTGTATTGAACATTATTGCGCTTTTACAAATACGTGTGGCAAATACAAACAGACGACATGACATCCGTAGTCTCAGCCTCTTCCTGGTGGAGAGCTATGTAGCTATTCAATTAAAATACATTGCTGTCAGTCCTATGGTAGAGATAAACCAGGAGCTATGCATATACCTAAGGAAGGAAATTAATATAAAACCTTGAAAGAGCTAGGCAGTTTGAATGAAGTGCCTCCATAGCTCTGAGTCATGAAGGGCGTATAATACAATAATAACTGCCAACAGTTCTGAGACCTTGCTTTCCATCTATTATCTCATTTAATCATGGGCATTCCTCTATGGTAGAGCTAGTACTGGTTGAGTGTCCCAAATCCAAAAATCCAAATTGTGAAATTCTCAAAAATCTGAAATGTTTGTAGCACCATCATAATGCTCAAAAGAAATATGAGCATTTTCAGAGTTTGGATTTTCAGATTTGGGTTAGTTAACCAGTAAGTGTAATGCAAATATTCCAAAATCTGAAAAAACTCTGAAATCCAAAACACTTCTGATCTGAAACATTTCAGATAAGTATTATTATCCATATTCTGCAGATGACAAAATTGTGTCTTTGAGAAGTTAAATAATCTGCCCAGGTCATGCTAGAGGTCAGGGTGGAGCTAGGATTCCAACCCAAGCTCTAACCATTCTATTCACATGTCTTCCTGGAGTTAACCAGAAAAAGAAAGGAGAAAAGTGTTCCAGAGAGTAGGATCAACCCTTTGTAGCACCAGAGCACTCAGAAAGCTGCAAGAGTTTGGGCAACGTTCTGAAACTCATAGAGCACCTGGGGATGAGGCTGAGAGATGAACTGTGTGCAGGATAGATTTTGATAAACTCATCTTACTGAGATTTTATTCTTGATCATGTCTGATATGCTAAAAGGAAATTTTTGTAAGGAGATAAGGAAATAAAACAAATTCCATGCATTGAAAATCAGGAAAAGGAATGAAAAATAAAATCACAAAAATAAAAATATATATAGTTTGAATGGAATATGGCATAATATGGGAGTTAAACCCTCATAAAAATGGGAGCTCTGTAAGAGCATGAATTATTATTATTATGGTCTATTAAATTCACTGATGCCTTGAACAGTACTTGGCTCACAGTAGATACTCAATAAATATTGATTGATTGCCTAGATGAGTGAACGAATGAGGCTAATAAGATAATTTTTACCCAAATCATCAAAGTGTTTGAGTGCTATATTAGGAAAAATTTTAAATGTATTTTTTCTCTGTAGAAGGATTTTGATTCATCGATGGTTTTTGAATGGAAGAATGACATAATTATATCTGAATGTAAGAAAAATACCTTTGGTTACTCTGGGCACTGTAGATTATGATCAGGAAAATGGCAAGACTGCAAAAATGGAGCATTTAAGGGGCAGAAGTGGAGCAAAGTGTGATGAGAACCACAAGTTTCTTTTGAATGTATGTTTGAATGGATATCCACATGGAGATGTCTAGTAATGACTTGAAATCTGGGGTCTGTAACGTGAGGAAAAGGTTAGGGTGCAGAGAAGGTGAGGTACCTTCTACATTTACACAGTGATGAAGCTGACTGAGGAGAAAGAATGTAGACAGAAGGGAGAAGTAGAGAGAGCATACTTTTGGGGAACACTTCCATAGCTGGTCAGGAAGCACAGATCTAGGGAAGGACAGTGAGAAGAAACAAGGACAAATGTTGCAGAAAAGCGCTCAGGATGAAATGACAGAAGGGAAAAGGATATTTCAAGCAGGTGGAGGTCATTAGGGCTAAATGCTACAGAAAGGGCAGAGAAGTAAACTGAATACTGAGGAAGGTCACTGGAAGTTGTCACCATGATGACCACTGAGGACCTTGGAGGGAGCCATTTGTGTGTGAGGTCAAATCACATTCCTATGGGTCTAGGAGTGAATGGGGGAGGAGTCTGGAAAAGTGTTAGACATGTTTTGGGTGTTTAAAAAGAGTGATGGATAGGAAAAAAAGTGGTTCTTTTGCTTTGTCAATGGGGACTCCTAACGTAGTTGAAGAATAAAGAATCAGTGAAAAGGAAAAAAAGGAAGAAATGTTAAAATGGATACTGAAGGACAGGATGAGAGTGGAGAGAAATGGAAATGAAGGAATTAAATTGCAAAGAAATAAGAAGACTTTCTTGCTTAGACATTAGAAGGAAGTGTGGACTGAGTTTGAGGGAAAGTTTGAGGGGAAGAAGCGAGCTGTGTGTTAAAGATCTTGTTGGTCTTTCTGAAACGGTAGGATCGTTTTTTAATGAATGAATGGACAAATGAGACTCAGACTTTCCAGAGTGGAAGCAGTCTTCTTGGGAACCATTAGACTAGCTCATGGAAAAGACTGAGTAAATACTTTTTGACAGAGCAAATCAGAAAACATAGGAAAAAAATAATTTGTTCATGCAGAGAGGGCAGGTTGATGTAACAGTTTCCTGTGGGAAAGTGGGGACCCCCTTGTGGAAAGTAGAATCTAAGTGTGACCAACAGAGATGCCTCATAGCATTCCGAACCCACTGAGGTTCAGTATGTCATGAGTTTATAGTGTTGAGAATTAGCAGATTGAAGCAATTCTTTCTGAGAATACTTAGAAGAACTGGAATTGAGGAGTGGAAATTGGAATGCAGGATGACATGGCAGGCCAGGGAGAGAGAGTAGGGGGCTTGAGGCTGGAATGATTGCAGTTGAGACAGTTTCCTTGTGGTCCAGCTAACAGGGCACTCAAGAATTGTAGGTCTGGAATTTAAGAACAGAGTTGAAAATAAGGGCAAAGAGAAAATTTAGTGGAAATGAAGAGGTGCAATGTAGAAGAATAAAAGGGTACATTTTTTAAGGTAAAATTTATCAAGTGCTTGTATTCCTAGATTTCTTGTACTTAATACCTTCCCAAAAAGATAAATGTCAATATCATTCCCAAATTGTGGAGGAGAAAACTAAGGTGTACAGAGGTTAAATAATTTGCTCAGGGTCACATAACTTGCAAATTTCAGAACCGGAAATGGTACCTCAAGTCATATAATTCCCAAGCCTGAATTCTTAAATCTTAGCCCTAACACTATAACGGCATGTCATGTTGTGCAAAAAACATGAATTTCACAATTTCTGATATTAGAAAAATACTTGGTTTTGGTGATGCTGATATCTAAGAAAGAGGTCTTATGTGTTGGGTGGTTGAAGGACAGTGAAAGTAATTGATGGTTAAAGACTTTTTCTCTCCAGATGTTGAATTGTCAACGGACACATTACAATTTCTCTGGTCAGTTGCTCAGAATTATGGATTTCTCTTGGACAGCCTCCTCTTCCCTCGTAATCATATTTGTGCATATACAGATTGATCTAAATTTTCAAAAGCTAAATTAGTACCTGTGTTTGGAAAAGTTGCACAAGATGCCATGAAGGTCTTTCCCTACCTCTGTTGGCCCTAGGTGGGTTCCTATGGGTCGTCAGTTATACTTTAATAGCAAAAAAAGAAGCATTCATCCTCATGACTGAACAAGTATTTGTAAAAATAGGGACCAATGTCATCCTAACTGTCTGGTTTTTAAGTCAACCACTTAATTGGGAGTTGACCACTTATTGGAAATTAACTTGAAATTTAATGAATCTTGTCATTAAGTTAAACATATTCTGGGAGATTTCTCTTATTACCAAATGTAGCATGTGCTGGTCAGTATTACCAAAAGTTACTCAGGTTTTGCAGATAATTATCAAGGCACTTAGAGCCTAGGAATTGACAAACTGTCTACATAATCTACCCAAGTCAAATAGGTTTTAAAAAATGGAAAGGTGATTCCTGAGTGATCACATGTTCTCATTTTATAGTTAAACTGAGGCTCAGAGAAGCAGAAGTTTTCCTTCCCAAGGTTATTGGGCTAGTTGATACTATAGCTGGCTTGTAAAACTTTTTTTTCCAGGTATCAGTGATTGCAGCAAAGAATATCTGTAGCTGAGCTCATTCTTCATTCTTCCTTTCCATTTAGTAATAGCATTAATTTACTTGGACACATTGCTGCCCAACCAAAGGAGCACATTTTTCATGCTTTTTTACCACAATGTGTGGACATGTGACTACATTCTGAACAATGTTATATAAGCAATAGTGTCACTGGGATCTTCCATGAACTTTCTTTAAAAGAGAGAAGGCTTGCCCCTCTGCCTTTATTCATCCTTTTTGTCTTGGAAATACAAGTGTAATAGCTGATTTCAGAAGGAAATTTAGACCATGGAGATATTTAGGAAGTAGAGGATCAAACGCAAAAGGATCCTGGTTGCTGACACTGTGGGTCCTGGGTATCAGCTTTGGAAGGCCTCCTTTGAGACTTCTTAAATGTGAGAGAGAAATTTGCCTTATTTAAGCAGTAATTTTCTAAGTCTCTTTTACTCACAGCAAAACCTAATCCCAATAAACTCAAACAGATGTATAACTTTCTACCTTGGAAATACCATTTCAATGCCACTTTGACCTCTGGTGTTTGAGCCAATACCAAAATACTTTGTCTTCCCACCTACTTTTCTATAGGTAGCAATAATCTTAGAGAGTGGGAGGTCCTGGCAGCCTTGGCTGGTCTGATATATTTATTCCCTGCTCCCATTCATTGTGATGTTTGGGCCTCCCATGCTGCTGAGGAATTAAAGAAAAGTAGGATTTGGGTGAGGGGCAAGTAGATATTGAAAACCAAGATTCCTCTGATTTGGGTTCTTCCATTTTGCACCAGGGATATCAAAATTTAGCATTGCCTTAGGTCTCTGGGTTTCTATTCCCTCTCTGAGCTTTAGTGGTTCCTCCAGAAAACCCAACATTTGTTAATGACCAAAATCAATCTGACCTTGACCAAAGGAGGTGTTTTTTACCTCCTTTGATATATTTTATGATATGTCTTCATTGATGGGGCACTTAGACACACAGCTCTGGACTGAATCACATGCAAGAATGAGTTCAGAAGCAATTTTGCAATATTCTAGATTATTTTTCTGGAAATATCCCAATAACCGTATGCTTCGTGGAAGTAGGCACTGTGGCAGAGTTTTTCATTGTGTTTCGCTAAGTACTTGGCACAAAGTAGAACCCTGGATGAATGAGTTAAAAGAGAGAGAAGGAAAAGAGATATTAATCAAAAGGAGAGAGGATGCAAAAAATGAAGAGGGAATTTTATGCACAACTGTTTGAATGAAATATAAATGTATGTGTGATGTGTGTGTGTGTTCATGTGTGTTGTGTTGTTCGTGTTGTGTTGTTCATAGAAGTTCTTTTTGGTAAACTGAACTCCTTTTTTCCATTTATCATCCAGATACTCTCAGTTATTAGTCAGTTTTGCTAATGAGGATGTTTTCTTGAATGTCAAGGTGTCCATTCCTTTCACCCAATTAGTCTCCCAACTCAGAGTTACAGCTGCTGCTGGTGGTTTTTAACAGCCCTGGGCCATTGACCAAACATACTCCTCAGAGTAATTAGCTTTAACTCTCCAACCTTTGTTTTCTCATTTGCTGCCCCCACATGTTGCAGATTTCTGCAGCTTCCTTGAACTCTGCTGTAGGGAATCTTCTTGAGGAAATGGTTTTCTTGAGGGACCTTGGGAGATTTGTCAGTTTCTGTGATAACTTGGCAGGCCCTACGGCAGCTGGGCTGTGACATGGAGATTTCCCTTTTAAGACTCTTCCACATTGAAGAAAGAAAGACAGGAAGGCTCAACCTACTCTCTCTCCCTTACCTCCTGTGAAGTAATGGACACAGTGAGTACAAGGAACCCAGAAAGGTCACAGGAGGTCTCCAGCTGTCTCATAAGCCGGGAGGAGCAAGGTTAATGGTGGGTTTATGTCTCTCCAATTTAACTGAAACAGCCATAAAGATACCTCTCTGAGCTTTGCAGCAGCTATCCCAGTGATAACAGTCTGTGCAAGATAAACCTGTGAGGTTACTTTAAAAAAGTCTGCTTTATTGAGATATAAACCACGTATTATACAATTTACCTCCTTAAAAGTATGTAATCTTATGGATTTTAGTATGTTAGGACCAATTCATTCAAAGAACTGCTGATTGCCATCAAAGTCTTCACCCGGGGAGGGTGAGCCCGTATTCAGATGACAGCGTCACTACTCAAACAGGTTTGAACGTTCTGAGAACTCCCTTTAGGGCTTACAGCACATTCCTTTGAGTCTTCCATACGGTGCTGCTTTTTTGAGGGTGGAGTTGATTCTTTGGAAACAGAGAAGTGTCCTTCAGAATCAATTCTGCAAACAAAGACTATGATCAAGCTATGTAATTATGTTTGGGGTGAAAAACCAAAGTGTGGCTTTAAAGTGTTCATTTATTTTCTTGTGTGGCTTGTGTGGGTCCTAAAGAGAATGAGGAAATCACTTGACTTTAATCTATCCAGCAAGCATTATTGGATTAACTGGTCACCTTTCTATTTAAAGGGATAAATTAGTTTCTTTCCCTTATAGTTACTCTTGTATGTGCAAATGATGGCTGCACAGTAGAAGGAGAGGTGGACAGAACCCTGGACCAGAAGATGATGGTCAGGGGAAAATCCAGGTCCCACCACTTGCTAGCTGTTTGACCACATGTATGTAACTTAACATCACCAGGTTTCCATTGCTGTCCCTGTAATTGAGGATAATACTATTTACTATTAGTACATAGATGAGATTATACATGTGATCCTGCTATGTAAACACTAAATTGAAAAATGAAGTGTACATGAAAAGATAATTATCTAATCTAAAATTGCTCAGTGTTGTAACTGCAAGAAAAAATATCTTTCAGAGTTGAAAACCACGAGTGTTAAGGATTGGGTGGAGATTTTGCTTGGAGACAGCCATTACTAATAGGGTCAGGTCTGGGAAAGAATGAACACATAAGCCTCTTCTTCTGGCTTAATAAGCTTGAGCGACTTGTTCTTAAGAAACTCTTAAGGTTTGTATAAAATGCACTTCTCAGTGTTTCTTTCTTCCTACTCTTCACCTAATTAACCCTTATTCAGTCTTCATATTTCTGCTTGAATATCACTTCCTCATGCATTCTTTCACTTTCCCTTCTTCTTACAACCAAGTAAGTTCCCCCACACGTGGTCCCATAACTTATGCATTTCTCTCTTCTAGGCAATTCTTGTTCTATTTACAGTCACTCAGGAATATATGTTAATGTCTCTCTTCTTAACCAGATAGTGACTTTCCTGAGGATAGGAACTGTGTCTGCTTGGCTCACCTCCATATGTCCAGAACCTACCGCAATACCTGGTGTGAGTTAGGTGCACAACAAATATTTGTGAGCTGATTGTGTTTACCATCAGACTCTTCTTTTTCTAAATTTTTAAGCTTGATGAGATCTTTCACACAGGAGCTCATGCTACTTTTTTGTTTGTTTGTTTTAAGAATTATCATGGGTAATAAATTTGGTGAAGAAATTTCCTCACATTATGTTGAGGGGAAAACCAAGGTATAGAAAAGGAAGTGATTTGTTGAATGTCAACAAGCTAGATAGTGGTAAAAGCTAGATCAGAACTCGATTTCTCTGGCTCTTCGTCTGGTGCTCATTTTGTTGCAGCACATTGTATGAATAGCATTTTCAAGTTTTCGGAGCATCAACTCTGTGAGTCAGGGCTGGCTTCAACTATGTGCAAGGGGAAACTCCAAAGCACAGCTTTGTTTTTGTTTGTTTGTTAAAGCTGGAAGATTATTTCTCTCTCAGGTAAAGTCTGAAGGGACTGCATTCAGGATCGGAGTTATCCGTATACTGTTTCATGCGTGGCTTCCATCCCCAAGTTCATCTCGTTATCCTTGACGGCCATTCCAGCCAGCACACAAGGAAAAAAGGGAAGGCAGGAACAGCTCCCTCCCCTGAAGGACATTTCCAGGGATGTAATCAACACTCTGCTCACATCCCATTGCAGAACATACCACATAGCCACACCTAGTTTCAATAGAAGCAGAAAAATGTAGTTTTTATCCTAGGCAGCCATATGCCCAGCTGAAAAAAGAGGCATCTGTTACTGAGGAGGAGTGGCAGATGGACACTGAGGGGGCGACTCCCACGAACTCTGAGATTTTAGAGGATGGTTTATGTTTTCTTCTCCCCCTTCTCCTCCTGCTTCTCTAATCTCAGATTAAAATTTGCCAGGGCTGGAAGAAATTTTTTTTAAAAAAATGTTTCAAAATACTCGGAAGCACTCTCCTGTGATTATGCATGTAAAAATGTTATGGGAGTAAAATACTCTGGAGTTTTGCCTTTGGAATGATTAACTTGGAGGGTGGCAAGTAGGTATGTGTGAACTTGAAATTTCATAGCATTGGTCTTATAAAATGTTTTATTCCCTACTTTTCATTTAGACATGAATTTACTAATTCATCCATTCATTGACTGAAGACTTATTGAGGGCCTGCTAGGTGCCAGGCACACATTCACTTTCCCAATGTTGTAAAGGCTCGGATAAACAGATCCCCACCAGATGCTGATTGAGCCACGCAGCTACCATCTGAAATGTTCTATCATCTCTGCAATCTTATCTTAAACCTTAAGAACTAAGACAGTATTTCCTAAGAGAGGATTACTTTGTTTCTTTAGATGCTTCTTTTACAAAATGCTGTCTTCCTTATTGCCTTATTGCAGGGCAAAGGACTTTAGAGTTATGCGTGCTTAACCTGGGACCTGGCACAAAGCAGATTCACATACAGAAGTAGTATGTTGTCTTACTTCTTTGAATATATGCCAGGCACTTTTGGCATATGGAATCACACTGGAGTGTCTCAATTGATCTGTGAATAATGACTGTGCCGTTGGAGTAACTTGGGGAAATTTGAGTCCCACTGCCTCACTGAGCCTACCTTGGTGGTCTCAGTCAAGCTACCTCAGATAAACAAGAAATCTAAGTAAGCTCATTGTGTTCATGCTTGCCAACATCACAGTTGGAGACTCAAATCCCCCCATCTTTGAATTAGACCAACACTTCAATTTTATGAACATTTGAGACCTACCACTGCCTTTGGAGGGTGTACCATTATGCCCAATTGACAGAGGAATTAACAGGCTCAGAGAGATGACACAGCTTCCTCAAGACCACACAGCATATAAATGACAAAGCCGGGATGCAAGTCTGCTGCCTCAGGTCCAGTTCTATTCCCCCCACCGCACACATACACACACATACTAGAAAACTGTCTGAATGAGTGAATGAACTCCCAGACAAGAATGTGCATGTTCAGGCCAGTGGTCCCTTTGAAGAGCTCTGTCCTCATTTCTGCAGAGCTAATTGTGTTTGGGTGGGATGCAGATTGCCAAAATCTGTACACAGCCAAGAGTCTCTGGAACGGAGGCAATTGACCACTTAGAACTTGAGAGCAGGACTTTTTTTCAAGTTATCCAAATCCAACTTCTTTATTTTACAGTTGAAGAAATGGTGTAGTTACTTCCTTTTAGTCACACACACAGCCAGTGACAGGAGGGAGACAATAGCCCAGATCTTGACTACCGACTGCTAGTGGAGACCTCTTTGTACTCACTACATGGGGAAGGGGTAAGATGGGAGTGGATTTATAAGGTAAAGAGTGTGTAATCGTGGAGTACAAGGACCTTCTGTTCACTGTATTTAGAGGTTAATATATGAGAGCTGTGGAAATGTTCAATTAGGACTGACAGTTAAGTGACGGGAAGAAGGACAGCCACTTAAATCATTTCCCACCCTCCTTTAGAGTGGATAGAATAAAGCCACCAACTCCATTCCCACTGGAAGTGGTTCACACCCTAGTTGTTATCAGTTATACCTTAATAACCCTATCCAGTAGCCATTTAGTAAGGATTAGCTGGTAATCCATTGAACAGAGGCAGGTGATGTCAGGAGGAGACTCATGCCCCCTCCCGCCAACAGCCTATTCATAATATTTCCTTGGTGCTGGTCAGGCTTCTCAAATGTCCTTTGTGCCAACATCATGTGGCACAAAGGGCACCTAGATTAGATCCCGGCTCCATAGTGTGTTACACTCACCCGAGGGTTTGGGGAACAAGTTAAACCCAGCTTCACCTGCAGGAAACTAATGCTCACTATAAGATGGGAGACAGCATGGACCCTGTCTGTATGTTCTCAACATTTAGTGCATACTAGACATAGTGAGCCTTCAATAGGTTCTTGGGAATAAATCGAGAATTGTGAAAACCAGGATAAAAAGGGTACTGGGGGTTGGAGTGGGACCAGTTAGAAGCTACTTTCGCAATAAGGAGAATAAGAAAGGAAGAGGCTCATTGCTCAGGGCAGAAGACATAATGTGGACAAACGACAGTGAGGAAACAGAGCTGTACAAGTCTTATAAAATGTGTCATCTCTGTCGAGGAGAATGATCTTCCATCCGGAAAGAGAAGAACATGGAGACAAGGATACATGAGGAAATGCTGTGGAAACACAGAGCTCAATCTACAAAAGCTCTATGTGGGGTCGAGATGCAGAGATGAAAGGAGTTGGAAATATCTACACAGGGGCAGATATTTATTAAAAGACACATCAGGCACCACATTAAGTGTTTTAGGTATGCAGTGGAATTTCTTTCTCACAGCTCTGGAAGACAAATCTTATTATATCCATTTGTAGCTGAGGAAACCATGGTGTAAAGAAAATAAATCATTTGCCCATGGTTATCACCTGGAATAAATTACCTGGTAGAGAAAAGATTTGAAGTCACATTTAAATCTCACACTTTTCCTGCTTAGAACTCAAAAATATGGCTGTAACTATAAATAATCTGGGAGGAACTGCAGAGGACAGACAGCTCCAGGGGACTGAAGATGGACAACTTATGCAATGTTAAGTAAGGAAGGAAAGATGGATATTAGTATTGATATCTAAATTTGATGTTCATCTCCAAGAAAACTCTACAATTAATAATTAAATGTATATGTACACATATACATATGTACATGTATATATTTTTTTCCTTCCTCAGCACTTAGAGAAGGAAGCAGTGATCTCCAGGAACTTGTATCGATTACACAAGAATAAGAAGAGTCGATGTAAAATTCACCTCTTTCCTTTTGTGATAGGGTTGTCAGACTAGCCAAGCATTGAGTGCGACTAATGCCATGTGAGTCAATCTCAGGAAGGAATGTGGAAGCGTCCTTTAGAATATTTTGGAAGAAGAACTTGAAAAATGAAACCTGGAAGATAGTAAATTTCACTAGATACATGTTGGCTGAGGAATGGGGTAATCTTTAGCTACCTGCTATATCTGTCTATTCCCTGTAAACATTGAATTGATTGTTTTGATATAAAGACTGAGTTTGTTAAAATGTCTGACGGCATGGGGTCAGGAAGGATCACTGGATAGGAGCCTGGGATCAAGGCTTCAGTGCAAGCAGCAGCCAGCGTGATAAGAACGGACCTAATCATTAAGAGGGGTGGCTTAAGACAGGGTCACACTCAAGAGATGGCAACAAGACCCAGTATGTTCCCAACTACAAGCTAGGGATTGGGGCCCAGGAGCATGAAAGGAACACGTTGTAATAATGACACCAGGGCTGATACACCGTCAGCAAGCTTAACTTTAAAAGGAGTCTCCCAAGCATTCCACACTCTACCTGAGGACAGTGTCAGTCAGAGTTTTAAGGAAGGAGAGCTGAGCCTGCCAGTCGGTAGTGTGTGTGCACACACGCACAGGTGTGTGTATATGTGTGC